>CM064481.1:15587901-15611788 GCA_032716605.1 Paralithodes platypus
AGAGCTAGGACGGTGTGAAGACAATTGCATGGGAAATAATTGTATTCCGGACTCATTTACACTTTCATATTTCGATTTATTTACATTTTTTTTTATTTTATCATGTACTATAAATATTCCTCTTTCCATTGATATATGATACATCACAATAAACAGCATTCTGGTGGATGGAAATCGCGAAAAATGTAAGGCTTCGACAACACTCATGAGCCAAATTCAAGACCCAAAATACTTGTCAAGCGCCTACTTGGACTTATTGGAACATAATATGTCGGAGGGAGTTAATTTGGTGCTCGTATTCTATAATATAATTATCTTATTAACACAGATAAGTATCAGTCACGGATATGATTTTTCACTTGCGAATATTCACCAATGCACTCGTTAGGTCATCATACTACTGCCGTAGTCCTAAGAGGTAAGACTTCTCACTCGGCGATAATGAACACTGTTGTAATAAAACTATGATGAGTATATTCGCACTGATATTAACTCACTGATACGCACTAATAACACCTTGGCATAGCATTAAATCTCGTCACAAAAATAGCAATAAACTTATGAGACACAGGTAAACACTTGATTATATAGCATAGTATCTAGGCACTGATACACTTAATTAATTTAGCACTGTCGAGGTATCTTCTGGTTATCTTGAGGCACTGTCGTTAGGGGTTCTTGGCTGCTCCGTGGGCCGTCCAGGTTGTCCGGTGGTGTGAAGAGGTTACAGATGGGTCAACGGGTATGGGGTCTTAAATATGGTTCCGTAACTGTCAGGAGTAGGGGAGAGCGGTGATGGTTCAGACGTTTTTTTTTTTAAATATTTGTAGAAATTCAGGTTTAAGCAGTAGTATAATCTAGTTGATGTTGAAATGTTGCTTCGTTATTTGGTTCTTTAGCCTAATTATTTCAAACCCTTAGCTCTTTTCAGTTTTGATCTATAGTTCCCGAAACACAAGTTTCTAAATCGTCCGAACCTTCCCTACCAGTGGTGATGGTTCGGTCAGAAGGGTGGGATCGTTCGGTCACGTATATTAATTGGCATAATCTTAAAATTATGTGAGTTGGATTTGCTAAAAACAAGAATTTATCAATTCAAAGACATTTTATTTTGCTAAAATACAAAATTAAACTTCATAATCGAAATTAACCTCTTCATATTTGTAAACAAATAATATTGAAAACAAACTGGATTATACTTAACCATAATTATGGATAATGTACTAATCCATAAATCAAATAAACATACAGTACCTTTATTTGTATAAACAATATTATAGGTATGGATTAGGACTATGTTACTTCAAATAAATTACATAATTTACTTAGTTTATATTATATTGTATTAGCACAGATAAATACATAATAAAATATAAATATATTATTCCCTGATGGATATTAAGAGTTGTGTTTCACTATGTGTTCATAATATAGATGTTTACAAGAAGTAGTGTTATCAATTGATAAGGTAATTTTTTGGTAATTAGTGGGAAGGATGGTTCGGACTGGTCCGAACCATCACCACCCTCAACTGTCCGAATGATCCCGAATATATATAGTTAATTGATGGGTACGCTCAACGTTCACACAAGCGACTTCAGCATTTGTTATTTATGGCAATATCTTTGGCATACAGCATAGTTTCACCATAATAATGCATATCAAGCGTGATGAAAGTAGACTAACTCTCGCAGTTTCACGCAAAATCTCGGGGCCTTAGGTCCCATACGTTTCTCTGGAAATGCACTGTCCGAACCATCCTTCCGTCCGAACGATCACCGCTCTCCCCTACAGTTGGTCACCATATCCAATTAACGCAAGTATTCTGAGCCTGTAGCTGTAAGCAAATACTTTACTATTCTGACCTTTAATTAACCGGTGATAAAATTCTGTTAAGGTACTCTTGGACTGGGATTTTAAATGTAATGTTTCAGGAAGGGCCGGATTAACAATACATCGGACAAACGCAAGAGAAGTTTGAATAAGTAACTTCTCTTGTCAGTCTCTATTCTTTAAAAGAGGTTCAAAGAACTCGGGCGGTGTTTAAACCTTTTAATTACAAATCCTGGTGGGAGGCCACAGACAATTTGTTCCTAGGATTTATATATGCTGAGTGCTCATCAGAGTATCTCGCATAAACCCTTCTAACACAAAAGATCTTTCTGTCCTAGATCTCTGTGAGTAAAATGCTAGTATAATCTAGCTAATAAAGATATCGAGAGGAAGGGAGGCCTGCGGCTTTCGATATTTTTATTATGATAGAAACTGGACTAATATGGATAACTATATTAAATTCTGGGAGGCCAGAAATAATGTTATACGTATGTAGTTACTGTTGCACTATATAAATGGTTATAAACTAAAGTGGGAGAGGTCATACTACAATTAGTTTGTAATGCACTTATTTGGTTTATATAGTTAGGTTATTTAAGGTTTCTATATTAACCAATGGGAGGCCACGATTAATAAAGATCCTGAAACAGTTTAGCTATATGTCGCAGATAGATTATAGACTTCGGGATGCCGTCCATCAATAACTATTCTTGAGGTTGGAGTATAAACTAGTCTTTCGTCAGAGCGGGAGGCCGATGGTATGAAAGAAATATATATAACTGCCGAGGTTGTTCCTCGCGAAGGTATATATAGGGTATATATAGGTTGGGGGGGGGTGAACTTTTGTACTCGGTGATGTTGAATCTAAAAAGGGTTTATTTATTCTAGTAGGAGTTGAGGTATATGAGGAGTACGAGTTATCTTGACACATGAGTCTCTATCATGGGGTTGGTCTTATGTAATTCTGTTTACTCAAAGTTCGTAAGATACTTAGTGAGGGAATATATGGAACTATGGGGATGGCACAACTTTTAGATGTTGACGCAGGTCAGGGGTGACGGTGTTGTCTGATTTTGACAATGGCTGACTTTATTTCTTGGCTTCGGAGCTAGTGAGATTGAAATCTGATTGTCTGATCACTTTATTTGTTATTCGTGATATCAGGGGCGATATGGCATATTTAAACTTAATAGGGTAACATATATATACAATTGATTTACTTGCTGTCTGGCAAGAATTTTAGCTGGGTTGCGCTTCGGGTCAAGGGGGTAGTACACGTGGCTGGCTTGTTGACTTTAGGGGGTCTGGGGGTCCCTTCAGGGTAGGTGTTGTGGTATCCCCGAACTATCGTGAATTAATTTCTTATAGATATGGTTGGGTTAGAGAAACAGGAGTTATACATATATGTACCTCTAGTTGAATTGCATAATATTTCTGAATGTCACTTCTGAGGTTGCAGTTATAATGGTTGGAGGGTTGACTTTCTTAGTTTCAAGGTTAAGGGGGAAGAGGTTCTTTTTAGGGGGTCAGGGAGATATCCTTCTCTAGCCTCGCACGGCCCTCCATGCTCGTGTCGGGGGTTATGAAGGTATGAATGTTTACTAGGCGAGTTGTTAACCTTATTTCGCAATCAGTATGTTCCTAGACCTTGGCTAATCGTCCTATTGACTTTGGTTTTTAGTTATGTGAGATTTACAAGTGCAGTTAAGGTTGCTTCCTGATCTGCTAGTGGAACCTCGAAAGAGGCTACTTGGGTCATTGTCCTCGTGTCCCGGGAAATTCTGGAATGTGATCTCTTAGACATCGGTTGGAGATGGCTAACAAACTCTATTGATAGTATGCTTGGTTTACGCACGTAATTCCTAGAGTGGTTTTTAATACACAAGAACTACAATGGTGGTGATTTCTTTCTAGTTTCTCTCTTAAGTATTTATTTTTAGTAAGTTTGACAAGAGTAATGCTGGTGCGTTGTTTGATCTCTGAAAGCAGGAATAAGGGCGAGAATAGTTTATCGTTGGGAAAAGGAAAGCAGTGTTGGTTGTGTGAGTTTAAACTGGAGGAGATACAGGGTGATCAAAAATAAGGCATGTACATTGGTGTGCGTATAGTTATCCATCATCTCAGAGATGTTGTTATTCAGATTCTCGTAGTTTACAAGAGATCTAAAACGTATTTCTACTTAGCTTACTTATCCCTTCTCTTTGAGGGTTGACTTATATATAATTTATGACACAGCTATGAGGGTTCTTGTGACGAAGTTTCATGTTTATTCTTTTGTTATTTATTTACAATTACATTTCGTATTCATATTTATTTTAAAAGGGTTGAGAGAACAGTATTTTCCGGGTGGTGGTCTTTTGCGTTTTGTTTCCCGCCGGGTTAGGGTACTCCATGGCTATGTGTGCGAGACGGCGGTCTCCTTTTGATGGTTGAGGTCTTGTCCTTGACCCTGCTATCCGCACGGTTTGTTTGCTTGTCTTCTGGAGTCCTTCTTGTTCTTGTTTCTTCGTCTTCCTCTGTCTCTTCTCTTTTGGGATTTCCTTTTTCTTCTGTATTTCAATGACATAAGAAAATAGACCCAGACCGCAAAAACAACACATCAGGGAGTGCCGATGTAAAGGCAATACTTCCATCATCCAACTGAACTGAATTTAGGAGAAGGGGTGTTGCCGCAACACCCCTTCTACTAAGTTCAGTTCAGTTGGATGATGGAAGTCACTCCACTCCAACAGCTTCGTCTATCTCCAACACCGTGTTGGAGATAGACGAAGCTGTTGAAGTGGCTTTGTTGTGTGTGTTATTAGTCTGTATACATCGTCGAGGTGTCCCCCGCCTGGGTGCGAGCCTGTGAAATATGCTAGGATGTACTACCACACCCACTAAATGTCCGCTTTGGCTGGAATCGAACCCAGGTCGAGCAGATTCACACGTGACCGTGCTCTCCACTCGACTACCGCAGCTGAACTGAATTGAAGCATAAGGAGATGTAAATTATGGATCCACATGCGATGCAGCAAGATGAGTAAACTATTGTACAAAACCCTAGAAAAAAAGGATCAGCTATGGTTGTGTAGTGAGTGAAGACCTGGAGTACTAGAGGAAATCGATGAAACCATGTATAGGATCGTGAAAAATGAAATCAAGAAATTGAAGGATCCAGGAGCTGCAGAAAATGGAAAACAAAACAAGTGGCTGAAACAAAAGACAACATAAGGAGGAAGAAAGAGATAGCATGGAGAAAAAGATGATAAATAGAACCGTATCCAAAGTCTTAGCGAGGCTAGTGAATAAGGATAGGCCTAATGGGGAAACACAAAAGAAGGAGTCAAGTATATAGGCAGCCTAAGCTAGAACAGGTTCGACAGCATACAGATAAAGTAGGCCAAGAAGGGAAAGAAACAATTTGGGTAGAAGACAACCACAAAGGGGAAGATCAAAGAAAAAGAATTGTAATAATGTTCAATTTTCTCGACTCAAAGATGACCACTGAGAAAGGAAGACAGAGGATCTAGTAAGATGTGAGGAAACTGTTTTAATACTAAAAAAGAAAATGCACTGGCAAAAGCAGAAAAATGGCTAATTTAACATATCCAATAATATCCCAAATATTTATATGAAAAACGTTCTGGAAGTGTTGCCTTACCAACGATTCTATATGGAGCTATCGTGTTAGGATATACAAAAGCAGATATCAATAAGCTGCAAAGAGTAGAAAATATAGGTTTGAGTCCCGAAGGGAAGAAGGAAAACCTAATATTTAGTAGTGGCCCCGGAATCATTACGGAATCATTACGTAGGTAATGGCCAATCTTTGAACACCAAGCTTGCTGTTCAAACTTCCCGCCCAAGGAGAACTCAAAATACGATTGCCTTACATCGTGAGCGAAACGCTCTTCATAACCACTCACAGACTCGTCCTTATGATGTGGGTCCACTACTAGAAGAAACTAGTAAAATAAATAAATAAAAATAAAAATTAAACTTGGCCTAGCTTTGCGCTTCCCAGGCTTCTGCTCTTGGGTACCGCTCGCCATCTTGTTCACCAGCGTTCCTCCTTACCCCATGCGCACTTCAGAGGTTAATCTGACATATCGAGACTCTCAAAAATGTAGCAGATGAATGGGAAGGGGATGGAAGGGAGTGCCAAAATCGTCAATGATTCCGGGGCCACTACTAAATATTAGGTTTTCCTTCTTCCCTTCGGGACTCAAACCTATAATTTATTAGTGGCCCCTTCATCATTGATGATGCACCTGAATTCTCAAGACTGGAGGTGGGACATTCATCATAAACATCACATACCACTAATAAACCAGTTACGGTCCAAAGAACATGTACTAATCAGGTCAGTTTAATATCAAAGAAATATAAAAGAAGGTTACAGGCGGCGTTTCTTAAAGGAAGCCTGTGGTGTTAACGCCTTTAAGGTTCATAGACCAGTTGGTGTAACACAGAAATAAACTATCCAGTCAGTTTATATATTCCAGGGGAAATGAAACATTCATTATCACCCAAATTTATTAATATGTAGGCCTACATATCCATGGCCTTAGGTAATGTTACCAAAAATATTTATACTCTAAATCTAATCCCTGAGATTATTGAGTATATTGGAAACCTTATTGCATCTATAGTGTTTCCTCTTAAAAATTAATCAATGTTCCTGGGTAGGCTTACTTTAGCCTAGGGAACGATTATTACATGACCTTAATACTCGATACATTTGGTCTTACTTCAGAGACAGGAGGAGTCCTTAGCTAGGATACTCCCCCCCCCCATTTTTTGTTTTTTTTTTTTTTTTTGTATCATAAAATCAGCTTAGCACTAGACTCTCTGCCTCAATGCTACACATGTACAAGGTTTCATGAGATTGACGGACAGGTAACGTGTGAGAGAAGTATGATTTGATGACCACTATTGGGTCTGTTGAATGTCTTCTAGGGAGTAATTATGGAGGAATCTAAGTGATGCCGCCCATTTACGGATATCGTGTGATCTTGCCAACACGCCCGGGTTACTCTCCCGAATGACTTCTACTAATAACGCGGCTAGCCGGCGTTTTTGTAATCGAACACCTGTCCTTGAAACACAGAGGGCTCCCACCTGTGATGGTCGGGTGTCCCTCATAAATAACCTAAGTGACTGCACTGGACACAATAAATGGTGCCTGTCACCCTGTTTCAGAGCCGGAATTTCGAACTTGGTAAATACATGATTAGAATGTTCATTCTTAGCAATATAGGTAGGAGCAGGAGCAATATGTACCCCTATGTTGCGCCTTTTAAATCTTAGACAGTTTGGTTCTGAACTCCTCGCCGCCAACTCAGACACCCTGGCACCCGTAGCCAGTGCCATTAGAAAAATGTCCTTTTTAAGTATGAGATCCAAGGGAGGATCTTTGCAATATTTACGGGACTGAAGCATTTCAAGGGCTCGATCCAGAGACCAGGTGGGTGTGAGTTGACGAGGGGGAGGGCGGAGCTTGAAGCATGCCCTCATAAATCCCTTTTCTTCCACTTCCGGTACAGTCACATTCAACCTGTCCCAAAGAAGGGTGACCGCTCTCAACCCTCCAACTATCGTCCAATTGCTCTTATCTCTTGTCTTTCTAAAGTTTTTGAAACTATTCTTGCTTCCAAATTTCTTAAGCATTTCTCTTCTCATAATCTGCTCTCAGATCGCCAGTATGGCTTCCTTAAGGGTCGCTCTACTGGTGATCTTCTTTCATATCTTACTAACTCTTGGTCATCCTCCTTTCGGGACTTCGGTGAGACTTTTTCTATTGCACTAGACATATCGAAAGCCTTCGATAGAGTCTGGCATAAATCTTTAATTTCTAAACTACCCTCCTTCGGTTTCTATCCCTCCATCTGTGCCTTTGTCTCTAATTTCCTTTCCGGCCGTTCCATAGCTGCGGTTGTGGACGGCCATTGTTCACTTCCTCACCCTATAAACTCCGGTGTTCCTCAGGGCTCTGTCCTATCTCCTAATTTTTATAAATGATCTCCTTAACTGTACCTTAACCCGGGAGCTGCGTTAATTCCCATCCATTCATACGCAGACGACTCAACCTTACACTACTCCATTAGTTTTTCAGAACGCCCCAGCCAGCAATCCCTCAACGACAAACGTAATGAAGCCATAGAACTCTTAAATTCTGATCTAAATACTATTTCCAATTGGGGCAGAGAAAACCTTGTTAACTTTAATGCTTCCAAAACCCAATTTCTCCATCTATCTACGCGTCAGGATCTCCCAGCGGACTATCCCTTATTCTTCAACAATACAAAAATCAACCCTTCATCTTCTCTCAATATTCTTGGTGTCTCTTTTTCTTCTGCTCTCATTTGGAAGGACCATATTACCAGTCTTGCTAAGGCAGCCTCCCAGAAGCTGGGTGTGCTCAACCGCCTTAGGGGGTTCTTTTCCCCTGCACAGCTTCTTGCTCTGTACAGGGGCATAGTGCGCCCTTGTATTGAGTATTGTTCACATGTGTGGGGAGGTTCCTCTCACACCGCTCTCCTAGACAAAGTTGAAAGGAAGGCCTTTCGTATCATTAACTCCCGTCCACTCACCAACTCTCTGCAATCTCTCTCTCTCTCCGCCGCAATGTTGCATCTCTCTCGCTATTCTATCGCTACTATAATAATTAGTGTTCCTCAGAGCTATCCCAGTGCATACCACCTCCTTTACGTAGGGCACGTGGTACCCGTCTTGCAACTCAATCCCACCCCTACTCTGTGCAACTCTCCAACCCAAGAGTGAAACGTTACTCTCAAACTTTCTTCTACTCAACAGCTGAGCTCTGGAACTCTCTCCCATAATCAGTCTTTCCCTCTTCCTATGACTTAAATTGCTTCAAACTCCGTGTGTCCAGGCATTTTGGCTCAAACGTCCCTTGATTTTGGCCCTGTCACTCTTTCAACTATGGGGGAGGCACTCGCTATAGGCAGTTATGCCTTTTGCCTCCCTCAATCACATAGAAAAAAAAAAAGTCAAACCAGTTAAGTCTAGAAATGGTGTCCTAATTGCTGTGAGGTGATTCCTTAATATGACAACTTACAACTTTTGAACATCAAATAGGTAATTTAAATAGTTAAATACCAGAGCCACTGAGGACTGTCGTTGACCAGTTTCTACAATCCATGTAGTAAATTATTTCCAGTGTGATTGGTACTGTCTTTGGGTTGATGGAGCATTTTGATTAATCAACTTGTGAGTCACGGTTTCCCCAAACTGGCCTAGCCACTTCGCCTTCTGAATATCCACAAAGTGAAAGTGAGCGAGGTCTTGAGGTTTCCAATTGTCTCTTAAGTGGAATTACGAGATCGAGAGTGACACCGGGTTCTCGCACCACGTCTTCAACTGGTTGTACCACACTTGAGCCGGCCACAAGGGCGCGATCATCGAGACCATGCCCCGGTAATCCCGTAGTTTTTGAACTACTTTGCACATTAAGGATGCGTCTGGAGGTGGAAACAGATAAATGGAGTTCCATTTGTTCCTTGCGTGCTCTGTCGCCAGGACAAAGCATCCGCCCACACATTCGCCATGCCGGGCAGATATGTTGCATGAAGATAAATCCCGAGCCTCGCGGCTAGTCGAAATATCTTTTCCGACAACCCTTGTAACACTCTTGATCTCACTGACCCTTGCTTTTGAAGGCATGTCACTGCAGTCAAATTGTCCATTCTGAAGGCTAGGGACTTTCCCGCCTGGCTTGTGCCGTGCTCCTGTAAAAAGAATAGTGGGACTAGCAACTCCTTGGCATTGATATGGAGGTGATTTGATGTTGACCATCGACCTTGGCTCTGGTGGCCTAAGTTTGATTGGTAACCCCAACCCAGGGTTCCTGACGCGTCTGTATCTACCCAAACCGTCGGTGGTGGAGCTGTCCAAGTCAAGGAGGAGTGAATAACTTCTGGCTTCGCCCATGCCGCCAGGAGGTTGTGGATTAAGGTTGGAATAGTCCTCAGTGTTTCCGCCGGTAAAAGAGGAAAATACCTGTTTCCTTACAAGATAATTCTTTTAACCTTCAGGCGACCTAACGGTGCCGTCAGTTGTATCCAGTTGAGTGAGCCTACCAGAGATTCCCAGATCTTTATTGTTGTCGTTTGGGAGTACAGAAATCGGAAGAGTTTCCTGCGAAACCTCTGACGATTGTCTACACTCTGACTCAGAGTCAGTAACTCGGTATCCCAGATAAGGCCCACCCATTGGATTTGTTTGGTGGGAATGAAAAATTACTTTGCTAAGTTTACCCTGAACCCTAGTACCTCTACATGGTCTAATACTAGTTGAACATGGTGAAGGCATATTATCTTGGATTGGGCTACCACTAGCCAATCGTCTAGGTACCATAAAATCATGATTCCCTGTTTGAGCAATGGTAGCAATGTCTGTCTGACTAATTTCTTGAAAACTCTGGGTGCAAGATTTAACCCAAAGGGCATTCTTTGAAAGACAAACGTTTGATTCCCGTTGCGTAAGGCTAGGAACCTCTGAAAGCGTTTGTTGATGGGGACATGCCAATAGGTGTCTTTTAGATTTATTGAGCATATCCAGCCCTGCGGCGGGAGTGACAACCTGATCTGATTCACTGTCAGCATCCTGAATGACTGATTGTGAATATGGGTGTTGAGATATGAGAGGTCGATTACTGGCCTCATCTGAACACTAGCTGTCCCTTTTTGGCACCAGAAACAACCGGGATATGAACCCTGGCATTGACGGAGGACTGGCGATTATGATCTGTTTTTTGTGTCCTCTCTTTGATAATAGTTCCCACCTCTAATGAAACTCGATTGAATTCTGTGGGGAAACGTAGGCAAGGTCGCCGGGACCACCGCCAGGAGAGACCTTTGCGGACCATTGTCCTTGCCCATGTCCACCGGGGCCATGCCCGGAATAATCTCTGGAGTTGTCAGTCATATGACTGGTCTTGTCCGGCAGCACTACTCTCGGATCCGTCTCGCCTTGCCTTGGCGCTGGGAGTGAGAGAGTCCTGTGGTGTGTCTCAGATCTTAGAGGAGGAATGTGACTCTGACATTGGCATGGGGGGATGAGAGGTCTTGCTACCACCGCTACTGGGTTTACCCCTATGTTGGCCCCGAAACCATCTCCTTCTACCCCTGAGGTTACCCCCCCCCCCCCCCCCCCCCCTTGGTATGAGCAGGGGTTGTGAAAGTCTTAGCTGACTGATTGAACTGTGACTGACCACGAAAGGAACTTTTAGTTCTGAAATTTTGTTTAGCTGCCTGCTCACCCTTGAATGTAAAGATATTGGAGAAGAATAATTTTCTACCGATCTTCGTCGGAAGTCTCCTTACCAACTACACTCTTGTTTACAGGTGACGTTTCTTAAGGGAAGCCTGTGGTGTTAGAACCTTTTTAAAGTTTGATAGAACAGTTGGTGTAACACCAGAATATAGTAGTCATTTGGCTTATATATCCCAGGTTAAATGAAACATTCATTATCACCCAATTTTATTAATATGTAGGCCTACATGTTCATGGCCTTAGGTACTGTATTACCAAAATATTTGTACTCTTACTCTAATTCTAATCCCTGAGATTATTAAGTATATTAGAAACCCTATGTCATCCATAGTGTTTCACTTAAAAAATAATCCATGTTCCTGAGTAGGCTTACTTTAGCCTAAGGAACGGATTTATCATATGACCTTAATACTCGTTACATTTTGCCTCATTTCAGAGGCAGGTAGAGTCCTTAGCTAGGATACTCTCTTCCCCCCCCCCCACACTTGTACATCCCCAAATCAGTTTAAAACTAGACGTTCTGCCTTAATGCTACACATGTAACCCTTCAGTCCAAAAACAATTTTCTGACGGAAGTAGGAGGCAAGGTGGGGGATGATGAGTACACAACATTTTTGGGATTGAAAATAGTTGAGAGACTGGTCTTTGGCTAGACCCCATTTCCTCAGTATAACCCCCCTGTTGGTATATATCTCTGAGTGGCCCCTTCGTTAGTGATCCCGTTGACCGGGTTGATGGGGCTGGTTGAGTGTCCCACCGAGACTCATCAACCTGTGCATCAGTTTCGTATGTATCTGTTTGTGAATGCCGGTCTGAGGAGCTCTCATGTCTCCGCCGGTAAGAAACTACACTGCCACTTCTTTCGTTCCGACACAGGTAAAATGACATGTTCCAGTGTAGGGTTAGTAAATTGGGGGGAATAGCCTGAGACCGCACTAGATGTGTCTCTTTATTTCTCTCTTTTCGCTGAGAATTTCTGTCTTGATTTTGACGTGTCCTCAGCTGTCTTCCTTCTTGATGAGGAGGACGTCTTATGCCGGCTCGACTTTGACTCGTCCCCAGTGGCTAATGCGGAATCAAAGTTCGAGCGGGACCTCTTAGCCTCCTGGTCATCTGACGGGGGTTTGGTACGAGGTCTCTTTCGGTGGCGGGAGGAAGTGTCTTCCGAAGAAGATCCCGGAAGAGGCGAGGTAATAACTGGACACCTTAATGAATCCTCAAGAGTTTGATCATCCAACTTGAGGGATTTATGAGCCATTGTCTTACAATATGTTACCTATTCAGATTTTAATGTGTTGAAGGATAGCCTTACATTGACTATCTCCATTGTTAATCAAGGTATTGCGGAGGGCTGAACATTTGGGAGAAGCTTTTGATAACCACCGACCTCTCGAAAAGTCTAGGTAAGGGACACACTTTACACAGAGGAAGTGCCCCATAATCGCTGATCTCTGACAGCCCAGAGCTGCACAGAAAGAGCAACTTCTCTTATCCATGATTACCTCCTCACCGCCACAGAGATATTCATCTTCCTAGGTGTTTCACTTTCGAACCTGTGCGAGATTTTTTTTCAAGAATCAATGCTCATAAGGACATGCTAGGCTGGAATAATTAATATAATTATACTGTATATCTCTACGTAAAAAATAATAAAGTTTGAATAACATTTAACAATCTTAATTCCCCTTACGTTAAACATTCCTCAGAAATGTCATTGAGTATTGTGTAGCCTATTACGTGCTACTAATTTGTAAAAAGAATAAAGTTTGAATAACTCTTAAAAATCTTAATTCCCTTTACTTTAAACATTCCTCCGAAATGTAATTGAGTATTGTGTAGCCTATTATGTGCTACCAATTTATAAACTTCTTACCCGAGTGCAAAAACACTGACCTCATTCGTCTTGTGATACATGAATCAATCCCGGCGATCCTCGAGCGCTACACGGATTTTTTATTCTAGATCCGGCGGATAAGTCGCCAATGATAAAGCAAACAGTCGAACTGGGAGCTACAAGATCGAAAAGGGT
This sequence comes from Paralithodes platypus, assembly GCA_032716605.1. Lineage (NCBI taxonomy): Eukaryota > Metazoa > Arthropoda > Malacostraca > Decapoda > Lithodidae > Paralithodes > Paralithodes platypus. Next base: position 15,601,043 of record CM064481.1, read on the forward strand.
GAGTTACTAATTTGTAAAAAAGGAATAAAGTTTGAATAACTCTTAAACAATCTTAATTCCCCTTATATTAAACATTCCTCCGAATTGTAATTGAGTATTGAGCAGCCTATTATGTAATACCAATTAATATACTTCTTACCCTAGTGCAAAAAACACCGACCTCATTCATCTTGTGAAACATGAATCAACCCCGGCGATCTTCGAGCGCTAACACAGTTTTTTTTATTCTATATCCGGCGGGTAATTCGCCCATGATAAAGCAACAGTCGAACTGGTAGCTACAAGATAAAAAAGGCGAGTTTATTTCCCGGCGTCGCCGTGATTTGTGTGGCTATGCTTAGCCTTGATTTTGCGCAGCGATGTGTGGTTCTCCACTTTTTTTAAATCAGCCGGCTAAATGGTCTTCTTTTTTAAAGCCAAAAGATGTTAATTGTGGGTGGCATAAGACGTGATTACGAGGGGGGGCGTCGCCGTTATCCTTCGAAATTCGAATTTTTATTAGTAACATATATACTGTTACTACATACTTTGTACCCAAAGTAAATTCATTTATCGACTGTGACAGTCATGGGATATTGAATTTGTATGTCTTAGGCCAGAAGAACGCATTTATGGCGGATTTAAGGAAGATAAGTTTACTCTAGGCTACCTAAGACTGAAAAGGTCCGCTCATATAATGTAAATAAATAATAATACCGGGAGTGTAACTCACTTATTAAAATCACCATAGAATACAGCTAGGCAAGGTGGGAATGCTGATGGAGGTGCTGATAGATGGTAGGCAAATGGCTATTATTCAAACACCATTGGATGTTTACCTTAAGGTGACCGCATGGATGCACCTGAACTAATAAAGAATGAATAAATGAGGTTAAAGAAAGTTAAATCATGATAATAAGGCTTAGCTGTCAGTCAGTCTGTCTGTAGGATGTAGTTGAGTTTAAGTTAATGATGAGAGCTAGATGAAACCGGAACCAGGATCGCGGCGAACTAAAGAGTGGAGTTGTTGCTTGGATGAAGTATAAAAGTGCTCTGCCGCGGTGCGCCACAATCCAAGACGTCATCGTCTTACGCTACGAATCTAGCGGCTACTGTTAAGTTAGTAGCGGATATCTAGCGGTAAATATCGCACCGCTTACATAATATTACAGCATGGTTTATATGATAAATCATATATGCATTCCTAAAGACACTGAAATACTATACTTTCGTATAATAGGCCTTATCTAACTTATTAAGCTTACATACTGTACAAACTATATCTAGGGTATGATACATAGAAAATGTAGATTATACCACTGACTATCGTGAATCAACGATACACTCGCCCCCCCCCAACACAATACCTGAACCCCACCTTATATCTAGAGTTGCCCAGAAGCAATCTTGTGTCGCCACATATCAACGGCGCCACGAGCTGCGCGTCTGGGTCTAGTCCCGATCCGAGGCGGATCCCCAACGGGTTGTGGTGGATCGGCTAAGGCAGCCTCCTCGGATCCAGCATCATCAGGTGGAGCTTCTTCTTGTGTAGAAGAGCCAAGCTTCATAGCGTACAGTCGTGCGACCGGACGAACAGTAGTCCCTGTAGCTGTCTTCAGCAGCGCTACTCGCCCCACCGAGCCTTCGCCCTCGTACACCTTCACTACGCGGCCCAACCTCCAGTACAATCTAGGACTATCATCATGGATGAACACTATCTCGCCTACAGAGGGTGCTGTTGGTTGACCAGCAGTCTGAGTTGCCCTCTCACGTAATGCCAATAAGTAGTCATTCATCCATCTCTTTTTAAAATCACCTATAACCCTAGAAATATACTGGTAACGTCGTGACACCGCAGCCTCGGTGAACATCGAAGGGTCCTCTAACTCTGCCTGTGACTGCAGATCAGTAGGAAAGGCAGTCATTGGCTTGCCGTAGAGCAAATGCGCTGGTGTTAGTGGCATTGGTCATGCAGGTCGGTATATACGTAAGTGAGAGGACGATCGTTAACAACCGCCTCGACTTCAGTGAGCACAGTTACTAGTTCGCTCCTTTTTAACAAGGCGCGTCCTGCAACCGCCCGTAAGCCTGATTTCACGATGCCTACACACCGTTCCCACATTCCACCAAACCACGGCGCTTTGACTGGTATAAACTTCCACTCGCACCTTCGCTCTCCCAAGTAAGCAACAACCGTTGGATCGTCGCTCATATCTATCAAGTACCTGGAAGCTTGAAGAAAAGTGGGAGCATTGTCGCTAAGAATCAAATGAGGGAAGGAACGACGTGCACAAAATCTCCTGAATGCCAGCATAAACTCTTCACAAGACATATTGTCACAGAGTTCTAAATGTATTGCACGTGAAGTGGCACAAGTAAATAGCAACACATAAACCTTGTCCAGTTCCCTAGTTCTCAGTGCGCCGGTATAGTCTAGTCCTGTAACTCTGAAGGGTTCTAGATGATTAACGCGACACTCTGGCAAGGGTGGAGCAGGTCCAGTCGTAAATGGTCTTCCTTTTAGTCTACGGCACACCACACATCTTTTGACTACTCGTCGAACTACCTGCCGAACTCTGGGTATCCACCAGTTGAGACGCAATTTAGAAATAACGTGGTGGACCCCGTAGTGCATTACTTCCTCGTGTGTGCGTTGTACCAGTAGATCGGTGACATGGTGTGTTGCAGGCATCAGGATAGGATTGTTGGCACAGTCGTCTACACCTGACCACTTTAGATGTCCCTCACATCTAATTAAGTCATTCTTCAGGTGTAGCCTTAGTTGACGCACAATGTTAGGCATTTTAATCTTACCAGAACTTCTTATGGATTCTAATTCCTGACTGAAGGATTCCCTTTGAACCCATCTAATTAGTGTTACATCAGCTGCTTTTATTTCTACTGCATTTAAGCTTTGACCCAGATTGCAGAGTCGTCCTTGTAGCCTGGCCTTTATGTTGGTGGTATAACGCAACACCCAAGCTACGACTCTGACTAATTTATTGTACCCACCGATCATTACCCACTCTAACATAGGACTCGGTGTTAATGTCGGTTGAATGACAGCTGTCACCGTTTCTAATGGCAAAGCTAACTCAACCTCGGCATTCCATACAGCCCAATCCCCTTCGTGAAGCAGACATTTTGGGCCTTGCCACCACAGGTCGGACTTAATCAGTTTGGACGCCGTTACTCCCCTACTTATTAGGTCACTGGGGTTGTCTTTGGTTGGTACATAATGATAGAAGGCATTTGGTAGCAGGGATCGTATTTCATCCACCCTATTGAGCACATAGACGGGCAATGTCATTTGACTATGCACCCAGCTTAGTGCAATTTGGCTATCGCACCATACGTGTACCGCCCTTAATTGCAGTTCCTTATCGTATGAAATGCGTACATGATTAACCAAACGTCCCAATAGCAGCATGGCAGTTAGTTCCAATTTGGGAATCGTGACCCCCTTTACCGGTGCAACCTTAGCCCGGGTGGTGAGTAATTTAATCCCAAACGAGGTAACACAATAAATAGCTACTCCATACGCTGTGGCATTCGCATCACAGAATGCATGTAAAGACATGGGTCCAAATGCGGCCACTTGGCGCAGTAACTCTAATGTACATAGGGTGTTATAATCTTCTAGTAAGGACCTACCCTGTTCACTAAGATAATCGGGTAAATTTTCGTCCCACCCTACGTTGCGTCTCCATATTTCTTGTATTAGAATCCTAGCTCTGATGGTAACAGGTAATGCTAAACCTAATGAATCAAAATATTGCGCGACCTTACTCAACAGACTACGTTTTGTGTGCGTCCCTGCCTGTTCAATATAATCTTTGTTCCGGTACATCAGTATGTCTTTCCGTGGTCAAGTAACGCATAGATTCCGAGAACTTCTCGATCGCGAAATTTGATTCCTGGTCGTTCTCCACAGGTTGAATTCCTATGTGGTCTAGTTTCCACAGTCTTTCTAGATTGAACTCGGCAGCTAACTTTGGGTCTTCAATGTGAGTATCATCTTCGGTGAACTCTTCTGCCGCGGTCGTGCTCATCCTCAACATGGATACCGTGTCAACCAGAACATTTGACTGGGTAGTTTGGACTGTACCACTCATGCAGTAGCCAAACTTAGTGGGGATCAAGATCACTCCACTCTCTCTTTTAAAACCCGGGTGTACTACATCATAATAATAATCTGCTCCTAACAGTATGTGCACCTCCTTCAAGTCACCTACGGGATCAGACAGGTAAATACCTTTCCTACGAAGTGCATGCTCTACTTTGTTAATTCCTACAGATTGATAGTCTGGGAGTTCATCTACCACTACACACTGGAAGAAGTGTTTCTTCTTACGGTAGATGTAAGCAACTTCAACAACTTCGTATTCTTTACTGTCGGTCACTCCTGTAAAACCTTGCAACCTAAGGGTCTCACTACCTACTACACAGTATTTTAGACCGTCCAGCACCGATCTCTTTATAAAGGATCATTGTGAGCCCTGGTCTAGGAGTAGCCGACAGACTTGTGTCCTGCCATAACCCTCTATGGGTATCTTGATTGTGGGTAAAATGGAGGTGTCCTTCCTACTGCCTAGCATTAATATTGCAGTACCCCCTACTTTTTCCTCCCTGACTGGACTACCTGTGGGGCATAACTTGTCAAAGTGATGACCCTCACAGTTGCGACAGGGCCTCAAATAGGAAGCAGTACATTTACCCTGCATACCATGGTCCTTACTCAGACAACCCTTGCACAATTTTAGCTTCCTTGCTTGAGCTAATTTGGCTTCATTGGTTTGATATTTGGTACAGCTTAGCCATTTCTGCTTGGGATTGTTGCATAGCCTACATGACATTTGTGGTTTCTTTCGTGATTCTTCAACCTTCCCTTTAGAACCTACCTTCATATTAATTGAACCCCTTGCTGTTGTCCCTTCTGACCCTCCCACCGTCCTACCATTGTTCAATTGTATGTTGCTAATCTCCTTGCTAAATTCCTCTTTGAACTCCTCCAAGTTAAAGGTACGAACCTTATCTAGAATAGCTAGAGGTAATTTCTGTCTTAAAATTATGACCAGCATTTCTTGCATCTAATGATCTTGTATGACACTCCATATCTGCCCTGCACTTTGTCAGTTCATCAACCCTGTACTTAGGCTGTGCTAGGTTCAACAGGGCGTTAACGTGGGCTACTTTGAGCTGGTCAGTGTCTCCATATGTCGCCTGTAATAACCTCACAATACTATCATAATTTTCACTTACAATGGAAAAAACTTCTACCAAATGTAAAGCTTCATCCTCGAGTTGGCCTTTCAGATAATGGAACTTTCGTACATCGTCAAGTTTTGAATCATGCACTGTGGATTTAAAGACGTCCCAAAATGCTAACCACTCGGTCAAGTTTCCCCTGAACTTCGGTAAATTTAATTTGGGCAAGTTGACTTCACGACGGGGGTCTGTCTGCCTGGCAGCGCTGCTAGTCGAGGTTATCTCTACCTTCTTTACCGCCCTTCGCAGTAAATGTATTTCCTCTAAATGGGCGATATCATGGACAGCGCGCTGCTCGTACTCCGCCTGAATATCTGACTCTTCCTCCAAACCTGATACTATACTTTCATTCAGGGTAGCTATCCGATCATAGGTAGTTTGTAGGTATTCCAACTTAGCCTCTAGCTGTGCAGGAGTTGCACCAGCTATAAAGTCTTCCAAATCGGACATTAGCCTAGTGATGAGACCCCTCAAATCCCCTCTCTGGTTTTTCAAGACTGTGATAGACATAATTATGTTTTTTTTATCCTCTGGTTTACTAGCCATTAAATTAATTACACGAATTAGCCTAACCCTTCGTCAGCCAATACGGACCTCTATAATAATTCTCGATCGTGAAATATAGGCCTACCCCTTTGTTAATTGTCATATGAAATTACATTTTAGTCCTCATACGCAATATTGTTTCACATTAGCCTACCCTTCATAGATTAATGTAATTGAAGTAAAGAGGTAGAAATGACTATATAAACCGCTTACCTTACACAATACAGTACCACGAGAGATTGGGATATGAGTAAACAATGAAGGAAATATGAGATGGTAGGTCAGTCATGAGTCAAAAAGTAAATAATAATGAAATTAGGGAAACAAATGCAGGGTTAACAAAAAAATAAAGAAAAGAAAAAGAAAAAAGGATAAGTTACTGGGGGAAGGTGATGGGCGGGATACAGAACTTTGGGAGTCGCAGGCTTATTACTCCGGCATCACGCTCTAGCCATCGTTTAGTCATGGCCGTGATCTTGTCATGCAGGATCTTGTTTTGTCGAGGTCTAGATGGACACCGTCGATGTCAAGATCCTGCGGTTTAGACGAAACCGACAAAAAGCGATGGCGGCATTACGTCTAACCTAGAGCGCAATGACCGGTTAACCGAATTCCTGATTTTATTAAACTGCTCTGCTGGCATTCCCCATATTCTAGAGCGGTATTCTAGGGAAATCAGGATGCATTTCCCTCCTGTGTCCCTCTCGACAGACAGAGCCAGGTCCCATAATGCCGCAGCCAGAGCACGGGGTTCGGTGTCGGGGGTTATGTCGTTGCCCCCGATGAGTAAATAGGTGTAGAGGGGCCGGTATAATACTAGCTTACCCAACTCATCTGAGGACATAAGACTCGTGATATTAGCCCCCGGCACCCCAAAGTAGCGGAATTGAAATTTCCGATTCCCGGTCGCTCCCCTGTAGTCAACAGGGCCCTGGTCTGCTGCCCTCAGTCGGGTTGCGTATGAGTGGCCGAAGATCGCTATGCGATCTACCTCGGCCACTACTTGCACCGGTTTATACCCCAGACCTACACCCCCCGGATCCTTTGATCTACAATCTCCCTTAACATTGCCCTTGCTCATGCCTAACTTAGGAAATTTAACTGTGGGCCAAAGTCCCGGTTCTGGGCACCAATATGGCGGATGTAAGGAAGATAAGTTTACTCTAAGCTACCTAAGACTGAAAAGGTCCGCTCATATAATGTAAATAAATAATAATACCGGGAGTGTAACTCACTTATTAAAATCACCATAGAATACAGCTAGGCAAGGTGGAAATGCTGAAGGAGGTGCTGATAGATGGTAGGCAAATGGCTATTATTCGAACACCATTGGATGTTTACCTTAAGGTGACTGCATGGATGCACCTGAACTAATAAAGAATGAATAAATGAGGTTAAAGAAAGTTAAATCATGATAATAAGGCTTAGCTGTCAGTCGGTCTGTCTGTAGGATGTAGTTGAGTTTAAGTTAATGATGAGAGCTAGATGAAACCGGAACCAGGATCGCGGCGAACTAAAGAGTGGAGTTGTTGCTTGGATGAAGTATAAAAGTGCTCTGCCGCAGTGCGCCACAATCCAAGATGTCATCGTCTTACGCTACGAATCTAGCGGCTACTGCTAAGTTAGTAGCGGATATCTAGCGGTAAATATCGCACCGCTTACATAATATTACAGCATGGTTTATATGATAAATCATATATGCATTCCTAAAGACACTTAACTCCCCAAGACACTTAAATACTATACTTTCGTATAATAGGCCTTATCTACTTATTAAGCTTACATACTGTACAAACTATATCTAGGGTATGATACATAGAAAATGTAGGTTATACCACTGACTATCGTGAATCCACGATACATTGTTGTTTGTTATTTTATTGGCGGCGGAATACGTGATTATGAGGGGGGAGGCTGCGCCCTTGCCCTTCTCAATTTGAATTCCTTAGTAGTCCGCCGGACCAGCCGGTGTATACTACATGTCTTCAATTCCGAAGTAGTTTGCCGGACCAGCCAGCGTATACTACATGTCTTCAGTTCCGTAGTAGTCTGCCGGACCAGCCGGCGTATACTACATGTCTAAAATAACCCAACTTGAATTCATAGTATGGGAGGGTCAGTACTCAGCCGGATACCTTACCCTCTACGCATGCGCGAAAATGTAAGCCTCCCTTGGCCCCGCCCACTGCCGAAAATGTACAAATATATTTGAGGCAAGTAAATTGTTCCATAAATTTAATCTTTTTAGGGTCAATTATTGTGACTGTATTCTAAAATTTGACATCAATAATTTTAATCAAGCATTTTTAACTTGAAGTTTCTTGTATAACCTCTGCTTACTTTTTGTCTGTATTTATTGTTTATCTTTTTCTTTTTCTATTATTATTATTATTATTATTATTAATATTAATATTGATGATTTTTTAAATTTATTGTTCTTGTTAAAAGAGTACTCTTTGTTTAAATCTGTTGTGACTTCATATTTTGCAATTATTTGTCTTTATATTATATGTATTCATTGTCGATAGTATCAATTGCTTACTTTTGCGATTTCCTTAGTTTATTTGTGCTATAAATGTAGGTTATTTGTAGGGTAGTTATTGATAGGGGTCACTTGAGGCATGCTATGCTTACAGGTACCTATCCGATAGCACTATCGTTAGTGAGTGCTGTACTGTATTTTATATATTATTTTGTAATAGTATAGATATCTTATCAATATTTGTATTTTGTACTATTGTTAATGTCTTGTCATGTTGCAAATTTGATTTTAAATAATATTTTGACATTTAACATGTAGTTTCTTTATTCATGCAGAGTTTAGTAAAATTTGCCAGAACGTCCCGGACTTCCCAAACTTGACTACTTCCTTTAACGTGATGATAGTGCGTTGTTATATGTGCGATTAGTTTGCTTGGGAAACAGATTAACTTGCTCATGTAGTAATGTACACCCTATGTGGTGGATTGTGTTCTTTTATTTAATAATTTTCATTTTAGTAAGCGTTGTTTCCACATAGCGATTTTGATAATTTAATTTGACTTTATATTGTCCTTGTCCCAATTTTGGTTTGTTTAGTTTGCAAGTTTTACATTTTAATTTATATAGGTTCAGGGACAGTATAGTTGTGAGGCCGGTCTGTACTAGTGGCAACATTAGTATACGACGTGTTCCCCATGTACTGTCCCTTCCTTTACTTGTACTCGTTGACGAACCAGGACCGGCCACGGACTATGTGTCAGAATATTCTATGTACCCTCGCACCCGGCAAAATTATAAAAACTTAAAAATGAAAAATAATAATGAAAATAACCGGCGTCTTTTCGATGATAACTGTAAATGTAAACTCTGTGTGAATGAATTTGATTTTGAACATCAAACATTTTTTAAAAGTTACATTATCAATACAAAATTTTTGTTTCTAAATTCATCTGTTAATGTAACATCTCCATGTAAAGCAAAGAATGTTATCTATTTAATAACCTGTGAGAAATGTGGTATACAATATGTTGGAAAGACGGAGCAATGTTTAAGAGAAAGAGCCTACGGGCATAGATCAGGAATTAAGAACGGCATCGACTCCAAGATTCTTCTATATAAGCATTTTAACACAGATTGTACTAAATTTGATTGTAAATACAAAATTATAGAAATTGTTCAAAGTAATCAAAATGTTTTAGATAGAGAAAATTATTGGATTGGAAAATTAATGACCATCTATCCATTTGGACTTAACAATCAAATAAAAAATGTAGGCAACATTTTGTATAAAGATTTATTAAAACACGATTTTAATAACCCATATTTTAACTTCCCTGTTTTAAACAGAAGACCTGGTAGACACGGTAATAGAAGACTAAATACATTTAATAAAAAGAAAAACAGGTCTGATATTAAAATTATTGTTAATAATTTATATTCATTATATCGAAATTTCGGAATTAAAAAATTAAAAGATTCATTGAAAGGCCTACAAAAGAAAAGTTTTGCTCCTTTTATAGAAAATATTCTAAATAATAAACATAATTTCACAAATAAATTTAAGAATATAGTCTTTGCTTTTATGGGATATATTAGAGCTAATTCTAAGAAATCCAAAGATAACCGTATTAAAGATAAAGTCATGTCCACTTTAAATTATTCCTCTAAAATTTTAGACAAAATTAATGTTAACAGTCTTATTAATTCAAAGAAAGTTAAGTCCATGTTACCAGATGGTTGTAAAGATTTCAAACCATTAATAGTGTATTCATATGAACGACCTGTTGGGTCTATTATTTGTAATTATAATAAAGTTTTAGGAAATCTTTCAGATAATGATATTTTCAATAATAATAAATGCGTGTGTGAAAGAGTCATGGATATGCCAGCTAGCAGACGTGATGCACTAGCAAAGTTCATTTATAGTCCGATATGTCACATATTAACAGGTGATGTAGAACTAGTTAAACATTTTGCAAACGACAAATTAGCGGAGCTATGTCGTAAAGGGTTTAAATTTAGAATAGGGAGTAATAAAGTAACATGGGACATAATTTTAAAAGATATTGTTTTTTCAGTCAATAAATTAAAAGATAAATTGTTAAAAATTGCGTGCTGCAATGCGAGAGAACTAGAAGCATGGTCTAAATTATTAATTAAGTTAATTAGAAATAAAAATGTCTCGCTTAAAAATGAATTAAATCTTTCAGATTTTATAGACTATAATTATAATAAGCTTAAAGCTATCTATCTATCTATCTATTGCCTGACGCCGTGATCCCCGAAGGGGTGGCCACGAACGAACCGCCCCCATGCACCTCTGTCCCCAGTCAGTCGACGCCCCTCCCCCCAACCAGCACCGCCTTCGTTCATGTAGTTCCTCACTCCATCCTTCCACCTCATATTCGGTCTACCTCTCCCCCTCTGTCCCTCCACCTCGCTCTCGTACACCCTCTTAGTCATTCTCTCGCT
>CM064481.1:15611888-15836603 GCA_032716605.1 Paralithodes platypus
CCAACCCACCCGTGTACCCGATAATCCTAATCATAATATCCCACCTACTGGAACTTTATTGTTTACCACCAATTCCGAAAATTATGATGTTACAGTGAGGTCCCCACTTGGATCTTCTGATCAATGTCTGAATACAGGCCCCCTGTCTATCACCTACCACAACCTTCCCACTCTGAACCTGTTTGGGTGACTAAATGGCATTACGATAGGGCAGACTGGGAGGGTCGTTAAGGGTTCTTTATTGATAGTCCATGGCCCTCTTTCTTTTCTAATGATGCACACTCCACACCTGCAAACCACATACAAGATTTTTTAAAAATTGGAATGGAACCTTTTATTTCCCCTCAAAAGTACAGTAAAAGCTCTAATTCACCTAAATGGTTTTGAACCATAAGTGTGCCTAGAGTAACTGAACAAAAAGCCAATAGCCTACAATGCATCCACAAAGATCAAAAAAACACATGAAGCAACCTTTAATTACCTTATTAGAAACGCAGAAATCATGCCAAAACTGTATTAAACCTAACTACATCAAACTTTCTCCATAAGCAGGCAAATAAACTTCTAAATAATCCAATGATAACAAAATATTTTGGTCTACTCTTAACTCATTCAAATCCAGCTTCACTACTGCTTCATCCATTGCACCATTAAACTCTCCGGCTAGTAATCTTGTAAGAGACTCAAGAGGTAAAGCTAACCTTCTTGCAGATATTTTCTCCACCACATCAACCTTAGATGACATAAATCAAGATGTCCCTGTACTTAATTTTAATTCACCTGAAATTCACTCACTTAAGATCCACACCAGACATGTCAAAACTATTTTGCAGAATCTCTCAGTAGATAAGGCTCCTGGTCCAGATGAAATTCCTCCAATAGTACTTAAGAATTGCTCCTTGGTGCTCGCTCCTGTATTGGCAAAATTTTTCCGTCTGTGTACTCATACCTCATGCTTCCCAGTACCCTGGAAAGAAGCAAACATCCATCCAGTTCCTAAAAAAGGTGCCTCTTCAGATCCATCAAACTACAGACCAATAGCTATACTGTAACTTCCACTCTTGGCAAAGTTTTTGAAATTATATTAAATAATCACTTAATTAAGCATCTGGAGAATAATAAATTAATCAGTGATAGGCAATATGGTTTTAGACGATGTCGATCAACTGCAGACATTCTTTGCATTCTTACGCATCAAATCAACCAAGCTACAGACCAACATGGTGAAACACATACAATAGCACGGGATATATCAAAAGCATTTGATAGAGTCTGGCATCAATCCTTATTGTCGAAGATGTCACACTACGGCCTTGCATCATTAGTTCCACTAATTTCTTCTTATCTTCATAACAGAAAAATACGTGTAATGGTAGATGGCCTTTATTCTCAATTTCACTCAATAAATGCTGGTGTTCCCCAGGGATCATTTTTGGCCCCAACTCTGTTCCTCATTCATATCAATGATCTCATATCTACCACTCATAATCCAATACATTCCTACGCAGATGACTCAACACTCCACAGTTCCTTCACATTTACCAATTCTTTCACCCAACCCGATCTTATAAATTCAAAAATAAACACTGCAATTTCCTCTGAACCAGGACCTTTCTAGCATTAATGAATGGGGACAAGAGAATCTCGTTACCTTTAATGCACCGAAAACCAGTACATTCAATTTTCTAACCGACAGAATCTCACTGACAGTCCCATATATTTTTTAATGATGTAAATATTCCACTTCCCCTAGTATTGACATTCTCGGTGTAACATTAACTACTATCTTGAGCTGGACACATTATGTTAAAGCATTGCTAAGAATGCCTCTAAAAAACTGGGACTCCTGTACAGAGTTCGAGAATTCTTCACTGACGAGCAGTTGGCCGTAATATATAAAAGTCATGTGCGCTCTCAGATGGATTATGGTTCACCTCTGTGGGTGGAAGTGGAGTGGTTTGCATTGAGGCAGTTGTACAAAATTCAAATAAAGCTATTAGATTAATCAATAACCCTGCAATCACACAGGACCTTCCTACATTAGCCATACGAAGAAACGTTGCATCCCTTGCATTATTCTACAGATATTTTCACAGCAATTGTTCCGAGGAACTTTGCTTCAATTGTGCCGCCTCTCCACATCTTTCCCCGTAGAACTAGGGCAGCTGAGAGCGCCCATGAATTTACACTTTCTCCTCCACAATGCAGAACTTCTGCTTATCAGAATTCATTTATCCCCAGAGCTACTACTCTTTGGAATGTACTTCCCTCGAATTGCTTTCCACAAACTTACAATCTACAAATGTTTAAATCCAGTTGTTACAAACATTTTATGAATGGAGGATGCCTTTAGGCACAATGGACCTTTTTGTTTTTTCTGTTTTTTTCTTTCCTCCATTCATTGTCTCTTAAAAAAAAAAAAAAAAAAAACCAATATTGACCTACCCCTTGCTATAACCAATATTAATCCCAACCAATATTTTCATACCCCTTTTCAGCTAACACATCTATCATCTATTTACTTCCAGACAAGACAAAAAGGACTTACAATGCTGTACTATCTTACTTTAACTAACCCAACTAACTGTAAAAAGCTGTCCAACGCCAATAACGCCTGTGCAAATATCTGGAGATTCCTACTCCGTGTACATTGCACATCACAACCCTAAGAAGAAGAAGCCTCACGGGAGTACAGACGGAATCGAATCTTAATAAAGTGATGGTCCCTGGTGTATTATTTACCCAGTTTATTGCATTAATCTTATTATACTGTATTTAGGACATTCTCAATTGACGAAAATAAGGTAGCCTAGGCCCTAGTGATTCCCCAGAGGACCATTGAACTTTGAAGTTCTCTAGCCTAATTTCCCTTCAACCACCAATCAATTTTTGAGTTTAGGAATAGCCATGGGGTTGTGGTATGGATTTTCGCTGAATAATTGGGTGCGTGCTTGGCGCTCTGGAAAAGTGGCTTGGTTATAATATCAATCAAGCTTTTCTGTTATATTCAAGCCTAGCCCTCCTGTTCACCTGTTCCAAGTAGATCTAGGCCTATGGCCATAAATCATGAAATCTAACCTAGCCTATCTCTAACTCAAAAAGGGCCAGAGCTAGGATAGTGGGCTGTAAATTGCCATAGGCTATCTATCCCCTGGCTGACCCTTCCCAAATTGGAAAGGTAAAGCTTTGAGTCCTCCATTTCATAGTAAGAAATGCTTAAATTGGACATAGGCTATGAGCAATTTTGATGAGAATTTAGCCTAGGCCTATATTGTTAAGTAATTATCTTGATATATTAAAACTACTGAAAACAGGGTAGCCTAGGCCTAGCCTAACCTTAAGAGGTTACCAGGGTTGGATTTTGGACGACGGGTTAGGCATGAGAGGCTAGTGGATTATTTAGTTTATAATAACCATGGTAACCTAATAGAACTATCTATTCTAGCTATCCAAGCGACTCAGCGAGGTAACCTCCGACTCTGAGTTTTTCCAAAAATTTAGCAGGGAAAGTGTTTGGATCACACAATTGTTCTCATCGGCTTTAGACATCTAGGGATAGTCACCTATCCTAGCCTAATTATAAAAAAGATTTCATGGCTAAATAGTATTTTTTAATCTCCATGGGATTTGCATATTTAATCAACATGTAGCCTACTCTTTAAACAATGCAAACTTGTTGACAAATTAATATAGCCAAGGTTAGGTTAGCTAATGGGGAAAGCAATTTCGGAGTTAACCTAACCTACAAATTTGGAATAGGCCTAGGCTATGATAGGTTTCTTGAAGTAGTGTAGCCTAACGATACTCCTTACTTTTGAGTATAGAACTATCCCGTAAATTTCAGAAGCCAGCCGAAGCAAATCGGCTTCTAAAAGTTGGGGGGGAAGGTGTACGGTAGTATTCAAACGTATCGCCTTCCTTGTTTACACTACTCGCACGCTCCTTTATATTTTGACTGCCGTGGGATACAATAATAGGTTGAAGGGGGCTTTTCCCCCCTAAGCCACCCCCTGAATTAATTGTCATCTTATATATTGCCAGCATGGGGTCTGTAAGGTTAGTTACCGTACATTAGGTAAGTTAGGCACAGTATAGTATTGTAGCAATCCGATTGTGGGATTAGGTTTAGTTAGTTTAGCTTGATGAGGCAGTTTCTCAACTGAATATTACCATAGCCTAATACTCACAGATGTTTTTTTCTGGAAGAGGCCTAGGCCTGTGGCTCCAGTTCAGTAGCCTGGGTAAGATTAGGAGTAGTGGGCGTACCACTACCAACATACAGCATAACTCCTCTATAAAGCATTAACCTAACCAAACAACCTAACCTAACCTAGTATTCATGTAGTACTATGTTAGGTTAGGTTAATGTTTTATAGATGATTTATGCTGTATGTCGGTAGTGGTACGCCCACTACTCCTAATCTTACCGTAGCCTGGTCACCAATTTGACCCTGGCTTCGCTTGTCTCAACTCTTATGTATTCCCTCAAAACCAAATACCTGTATGTATAAGTTCAGAATAGTGAATCCTATACAGATCACTTAGTAGGTACCGAGTACTGTATACTTTATGGGGTTATTTACCACAGCTGCACCAATTTGCCCCAAGTTTTATACTGTACAGTTCTGCTACATGAAAAGTGCCAGGTTTTAATCCAGTACCATTCAGTGGCAGTGCAGCAATATCATAAAGTTTCGGGTTCCAAGTTAATAGTAATGTGATCACCCCCTTTGACTAGGCTAATATAGAAAACCATTTATTTTCAATACTTATTCTGCATCAAATTGACACCTGCCCTGTCTACAGTACTATACGGTACCAAAAACAGAAAGTCTAGTAGGCAGGTTTACTTTTATAAATGACTAGGCCTAAATATATGATGCTTGGACAATTATAGGTACCGCATAAAGAATGAACAATATATTTCACATAATTTATTGCAATTCTTACATACATAGGTACCCGTTCTATAATATTGTATCATCTAATCACAACTCCTGTTGTATGTTTCCATATGGATAGGTCCTTAAGACCGCTTCATCAGATTTTATTTGCCCAAGTAGCCTACTACCCAGGTAAGAAAATTCACAACATTACATTATACTTGCTTGTATTTTTTGGCTTGGAATCCTCATTTGGTGACCATTATTATCTATCTATTTGAGGCATAGGCCTATTTCCTGAAATAAGTCTTGCAATTGACGAGGATGGGTGTGAATGGGATATGCCGTGTGTGGGCCAGTCAGCTCTGCAGACTCGTTATCTTATGTTCATTTATGGAAGTATTTCAAGTAGGCCTAGGCCTAGCCCAATCAGGGAGAACATGTTAGTCCCTATTTATAGCCTACTTTAGTAGGGTAGGCTGGTTAGGCCTATATTTTTTAATCCAATAGGCCTAGCCTATGTTAAAATAGCCAACAATAGGGTACCTAGGTTAACAAGTCCCAGATGTTGAAAGAAAAGTGGTAAAAATTGAAGAGACCTCGGACAGCCTTTTAACTAGGCCTAGGCTAGGCCTATAATTGTTTTGTTAGGTTAGGTAAAAAGGCTGTCCGAGGTCTCTTCAATTTTTACCACTTTTTCTTTCAATATCTGGGACTTGTTAACCTAGGTACCCTATTGTTGGCTATTTTAACATAGGCTAGGCCTATTGGATTAAAAAATATAGGCCTAGCCTACCCTACTAAAGTAGGCTATAAATAGGGACTAACATGTTCTCCCTGATTGGCCTAGGCCTACTTTAAATACTTCCATAAATGAACATATATAACTAGTCTGCAGAGCTGACACGCCCACACACGGCAGATCCCATTCACACCCATCCTCGTCAATTGCAAGACTTATTTCAGGAAATATGCCTCAAATAGATAGATAATAATAGTCACCAAATGAGGATTCCAAGCCAAAAATACAAGCAAGTATAATGGAATGTCGTGAATTTCCTTACCTGGGTAGTAATTGGGCGAATAAAATCTGATGAAGTGATTTACAATTTGTCAAGGCTGGCCGACATAGGCCTCAGGTGAAGGTGTCTGTACAACGGCTCCTGTCAAGTTCAACATCGTCATTGAAGATATATCTAAAGTCTTTGGAAATGTGCTAATTGTAACCCATATTAATATATATTAATAGTTTCGTACATTATGCAATTGATTTGTATTAAAGAATGTCTTCTGTAACCTTTAATTTACGAATTGAAACAATAATACACATAATAAAATTCAATTAGCAAACGAAGGGATCCGACGACCATCGAAGAGAAGGGTCGAAGGTCCTCTTCAGATTCCAATAATATTGGACGTAAACGGTCGCCGCGACCGTTTACGTCCAATATTATTGGAATCTGAAGAGGACCTTCGACCCTTCTCTTCGATGGTCGTCGGATCCCTTCGTTTGCTAATTGAATTTTATTATGTGTATTATTGTTTCAATTCGTAAATTAAAGGTTACAGAAGACATTCTTTAATACAAATCAATTGCATAATGTACGAAACTATTAATATATATTAATATGGGTTACAATTAGCACATTTCCAAAGACTTAAGATATATCTTCAATGACGATGTTGAACTTGACATGAGCCGTTGTACAGACACCTTCACCTGAGGCCTATGTCGGCCAGCCTTGACAAATTGTAGATCACTTCATCAGATTTTATTCGCCCAATTACTACCCAGGTAAGGAAATTCACGACATTCCATTATACTTGCTTGTATTTTTGGCTTGGAATCCTCATTTGGTGACTATTATTATCTATCTATTTGAGGCATATTTCCTGAAATAAGTCTTGCAATTGACGAGGATGGGTGTGAATGGGATCTGCCGTGTGTGGGCGTGTCAGCTCTGCAGACTAGTTATATATGTTCATTTATGGAAGTATTTAAAGTAGGCCTAGGCCAATCAGGGAGAACATGTTAGTCCCTATTTATAGCCTACTTTAGTAGGGTAGGCTAGGCCTATATTTTTTAATCCAATAGGCCTAACCTACCTGTATGTTAAAATAGCCAACAATAGGGTACCTAGGTTAACAAGTCCCAGATATTGAAAGCAAAAGTGGTAAAAATTGAAGAGACCTTGGACAGCCTTTTTAACTAGGCCTAGGCTAGGCCTATAATTATGTTTTGTTAGGTTAGGTAAAAAGGCCATCGTTGACTATTTTAACATAGGCTAGGCCTATTGGATTAAAAAATATAGGCCTAATCAGCCTACCCTACTAAAGTAGGCAATAAATAGGGACTAACATGTTCTCCCTGATTGGGCTAGGCCTACTTGAAATACTTCCATTAATGAACATAAGATAACGAGTCTGCAGAGCTGACTGGCCCACACACGGCATATCCCATTCACACCCATCCTCGTCAATTGCAAGACTTATTTCAGGAAATAGGCCTATGCCTCAAATAGATAGATAATAATGGTCACCAAATGAGGATTCCAAGCCAAAAATACAAGCAAGTATAATGTAATGTCGTGAATTTTCTTACCTGGGTAGTAGGCTAATTGGGCGAATAAAATCTGATGAAGCGGTCTTAAGGACCTATCCATATGGAAGCATACAACAGGAGTTGTGATTAGATGATACAATATTATAGAACGGGTACCTATGTATGTAAGAATTGCAATAAATTATATGAAATATATTGTTCATTCTTTATGCGGTACCTATAATTGTCCAAGCATCATATATTTAGTCATTTATAAAAGTAAACCTGCCTACTAGACTTTCTGTTTTTGGTACTGTATAGTACTGTAGACAGGGCAGGTGTCAATTTGATGCAGAATAAGTATTGAAAATAAATGGTTTTCTATATTAGCCTAGTCAAAGGGGGTGATCACATTACTATTAACTTGAAACACGAAACTTTATGATATTGCTGCACTGCCACTGAATGGTACTAGATTAAAACCTGGCACTTTTCATGTAGCAGAACTGTACAGTATAAAACTTGGGGCAAATTGGTGCAGCTGTGGTAAAATGTGGTAAGCAGTATCGTTAGGCTACACTACTTCAAGAAACCTATCATAGCCTAGGCCTCTTCCAAATTTGTAGGTTAGGTTAACTCAGAAATCGCTTTCCCCATTAGCTAACCTAACCTTGGCTATATTAATTTGCCAACAATTTTGCATTGTTTAAAGAGTAGACTACATGTTGATTAAATATGCAAGTCCCATGGAGATTAAAAAATACTATTTAGCCATGAAATCTTTTTCTATAATTAGGCTAGGATAGGTGACTATCCCTAGATGTCTAAAGCCGATGAGAACAATTGTGTGATCCAAACACTCCCTGCTAAATTTTTGGGAAAACTCGGAGTCGGAGGTTACCTCGCTTGGATAGCTAAAATAGATTAGTTTTACAGTATTAGGTTACCATGGTTATTATAAACTAAATAATCCACTAGCCTCTCATGCCTAACCCATCGTCCAAAATCCAACCCTGGTAACCTCTTAAGGTTAGGCTAGGCCTACCCTGTTTTCAGTAGTTTTAATATATCAAGATAATTACTTTAACAATATAGGCTAGGCCTAGGCTAAATTCTCATCAAAATTGCTCATAGCCTATGTCCAATTTAAGCATTTCTTACTATGAAATGGAGGACTCGAAGCTTTACCTTTCCCATTTGGGAAGGGTCAGCCAGGGGATAGATAGCCTATGGCAATTTACAGCCCACTATCCTAGCTCTGGCCCTTTTTGAGTTAGAGATAGGCTAGGTTAGATTTCACAATTTATGGCCATAGGCCTAGATCTACTTGGAACAGGTGAACAGGGGTAGGCTTGAATATAACTGAAAAGCTTGCTTGATATTATAACCAAGCCACTTTTCCAGAGAGCCAAGCACAACCCAATTATTCAGCGAAAATCCATACCACAACCCCATGGCTATTCCTAAACTCAAAAATTGATTGGTGGTTGAAGGGAAATTAGGCTAAGAGAAATTCAATGGTCCTCTGGGGAATCACTAGGGCCTAGGCTACCTTATTTTCGTCAATTGAGAATGTCCTAAATACAGAATAATAAGATTAATGCAATAAACTGGGTAAATAATACACCAGGGACATCACTTTATTAAGATTCGATTCCGTCTGTACTCCCGTGAGGCTGCCCGAGGCAGTAATTTGTAAACAAAACGTTCCTCAGGTATACCAACCGTAAGAAATGCACCGCGGCGAGTTTGACAGGCTTACCAACCATACGTCCGACGGCATCGCACGAGAGATTCTCACAAGGAAGCAACTGGTACTACCACCTTCACGTGCGAATCCGACGTGCGAGTCCTTCGTCGAAGGGATCGCACGATTATCTAGTACTGCGGGCCTTTGTGCCTATATGAACTTACACTGTTACCAATCACTCATTAGAAAGCTAGCATATAAATTCATTCAGCGCCTTAACACTTCTGAGAACAGTATCATTAAAATGCTACAAACTCCAAGCATAGTGTACACCTCTAGGATCCAGGCACACTGGAGGAAGTTGCTCTATATTTAACCTTAAGTAATGATTTCAGGTCTGTTACTCTACAGAATTAGCATACCGGTACTGAACCTCATAGTGCAGTACAGTACCGATATTCCTATACTGTACTGTAGCAACATACTGTACCGGAAGCTAAATGATGCGAGGCATGGTACTGTACACAATTAGGACAGTGGTTTTGGTAACACAGTAGTTTGATGACCACTGTTTTTGGTTGAGGCAGTGCTGTGAACTACATGATAGCAAGCTGGGTATTATTTAATTTATTTTTATTTTATGTAGCCTATGTACAGTAGCTTACATATATTTATGTTACTGTAAGGTATATATGGACCCCAGTATGGTCCCCTCTGTACTGTGTGAGTCTGAAATAAAGTATTATTATTATTATTATTATTATTATTATAATAACTTTAGTGGGTTGTAAAACAGTAGCACGACCTGATAGGAAACCAAACTGCTTGGGGCTAAAGAGCTTAAATTTGTGCATATGATCCATTAAGTGCCTTTCTAAGTTTTGTAATGGTAACAATGATTATCGTGAGGGTTTAGATCCAGGTTTGCCAAGATTCTATTCAAACTTAACGTAATATCATAGAGCTTTCATCTCTTCCCTTCTTTGTTTAATTCTCGTTATCCCAATTGTAGGGAAACATTCCACACTCTATCACTTAGGAAAATATATACATACTTCCTCGAATTCGGGCTCCCAAATTCCTCGCTCTGGAAATATAATGTATATATAATATTTCCTATTATATATGCATGCACCTTACACGTACATTTAGAATACTTCGCGCAGACCTGAGTTTATTCGTTCCTTATCATTTTTGGGTAAAGATCAAATAGTGAAAAGTCTTGTCACAGAGTTCAATGCCTTTCAGTCACTTAGTCACTTATAATGGACTTATTGTTTAATTAACTTTGATGGAGTTTGTTTCCATCCTTGTCACTTGTTGATTTATTTTACATTTATTTTGTTAATCCATTTGCAGTAACTAGTTGTTCGTTTAGAACTTTATATTGTCCTTCTTGTCCATAATTTTAGAGCCACGGCTCTATTGTCGCAGTAATTAACTTGTTATCTATCTTTATTTGAGTATTTACTGTTTATTTGAGGACAGTATTTGTGTGATTTTGAGACCATTATTATCTTTGTGTATTTATGATTATACTTATTATATAATTTATAACTGAGTTTTCCAGAGATCCGTAACGATTGTACCTTAGTGGTTAAGAAATCAAACTTGTGTTTCCTATACTTGTGTTTTGTGTCCATTGTTTAATGCTTGTGTGTTGATTTAGAGAAGTAAGGTCAGTCCTCGCCCAGTGGAGAGGTACCCAATATGAATATAACTGCTGATCCCTAAGTTGGGAATCGCAATCAGAATATATCACGTTTGCTTGAGAAACGTGGCATAACAGAAAGCAATTAAATTCATGTCCCGGAAATAAACTGAAATTGACTGAAAACAAAAGATGACACAATTAACCAGAAACCAGACACTCAAAAAGAAAACTGGAAATGAAACTCGAGAAACGCAAGATAAATGAATTATGAACAACTACATACATAACATTTTACATACATAACATTTTAAGACTGAGTGCTCCACACATATGTGAAGTTTCAGTCTCTTGTCCTAATGGCGGCATTCCAGGCAACCCTGTTAAGGGCTGCTTCACTTGTCAAGTTTTGGGATTTGAGATCGGCAAGTATAGTCCGATCCCAGGTCTTCCTCGGTCCACCCCTTAGTGCAGCTCCCTCCACAATCACAGACCTGCATCTTTTCACCCAATTTTGTTCATCCATTCTCTCCACATGTCTATACCATCCCAGTCTACTTGTATGCATCTCCTCGCTAATACTCTTTATACCTAAACGTCTCCTCAGCTCATCATTTGTTATTCTATCTTGCAGCCTGGCCCCACACATCCATCTCACCATTCTCATCTCATTACGTTCCATTCTGTTGACATCCTCTACTTTAACGGCCCATGTTTCTGAGGTATATGTCATTACACTTCTAACACATGAGGCATACACCTTTCCCTTCAGGAGAGGCATTCTTTTCATGGTCAGAATTGGCAGCAGTTCTCTAAACTTCCCCAAGCCACATCTAATTCTAGCGACAGTGGCAGCCTCGGCCCCAGTCACCCACCACCGGCAGACATGGTATCTCCTAGCCGTCCTAGGTAACAAAACTTGTCCACCAGCTCCAATGACTCATTTCAGCTACATACATACATACATACATACATAAAATTTTAAGACTGAGTGTTCCACACATAAGTGCAGTTTCAGTCTCTTGTCCTAATGGCGGCGTTCCAGACAACCCTGTTGTGGGGATCGGTTTTTACACCATACCCGAAAGAGGATTTATGGAGCTCCGATCTTACTCTCAACCATCTGAACAATTTAACCAGCACACCTAAACTTCGTTAAATGCGGAAATAGCCTCACGAAAATATCATGCCCTGGTGGGGGCACGAACTCTCGACCCTTGGGTGTGAGGCAGGCACCTTACCAGTTAGACCAATAGAGATATCCCACTTGGCCTGTTCGGCTCAGGGTATTTCCGCATCCGAGGTCTGTTTAGGATAGCCTATTTTCACTGACTTTACACTACTTCACCTTCCGGGAAGCGAAAGCTCCGAACAGAGGCCCGCAGTACCAAACGTTCCCTTCCCTCGAAGGTATCCTTCCTTTCAAAATTCGTAGTATAGAAACATTCTTTGGGAATTGTTTGGCTTAGCGAATGCTTTCGTAAACGGTCGCCGCGACCGTTTACGTCCAATATTATTGGAATCTGAAGAGGACCTTCGACCCTTCCCTTCGATGGTCGTCGGATCCCTTCGTTTGCTAATTGAATTTTATTCTTTGTATTATTGTTTCAATTCGTAAATTAAAGGTTACAGTAGACAATCTTTAATGCAAATCAATTGCATAATGTACGAAACTATTAATATATATTAATATGGGTTACAATTAGCACATTTCCAAAGACTTTGGATATATCTTCAATGACGATGTTGAACTTGACATGAGCCGTTGTACAGGCACCTTCACCTGAGGCCTATGTCGGCCAGCCTTGAGAACTTGTAGATCGCTTCATCAGATTTTATTAGCCCGATTACTACCCGGGTAAGGAAATTCACGACATTCCATTATACTTGCTTGTATTTTGGGCTTGGAATCCTCATTTGGTGACTATTATTATCTCTCTATTTGAGGCATATTTCCTGAAGTAAGTCTTGCAATTGACGAGGATGGGTGTGAATGGGATCTGCCGTGTGTGGGCGTGTCAGCTCTGCAGACTAGTTATATATGTTCATTTATGGAAGTATTTAAAGTAGGCCTAGGCCTAGCCCAATCAGGGAGAACATGTTAGTCCCTATTTATAGCCTACTTTAGTAGGGTAGGCTAGGCCTATATTTTTTAATCCAATAGGCCTAGCCTATGTTAAAATAGCCAACAATAGGGTACCTAGGTTAACAAGTCCCAGATATTGAAAGAAAAAGTGGTAAAAATTGAAGAGACCTTGGACAGCCTTTTTAACTAGGCCTAGGCTAGGCCTATAATTATGTTTTGTTAGGTTAGGTAAAAAGGCCATCGTTGACTATTTTAACATAGGCTAGGCCTATTGGATTAAAAAATATAGGCCTAACCAGCCTACCCTACTAAAGTAGGCAATAAATAGGGACTAACATGTTCTGCCTGATTGGGCTAGGCCTACTTGAAATACTTCCATAAATGAACATAAGATAACGAGTCTGCAGAGCTGACTGGCCCACACACGGCATATCCCATTCACACCCATCCTCGTCAATTGCAAGACTTATTTCAGGAAATAGGCCTATGCCTCAAATAGATAGATAATAATGGTCACCAAATGAGGATTCCAAGCCAAAAATACAAGCAGCAAGTATAATGTAATGTCATGAATTTTCTTACCTGGGTAGTAGGCTAATTGGGCGAATAAAATCTGATGAAGCAGTCTTAAGGACCTATCCATATGGAAGCATACAACAGGAGTTGTGATTAGATGATACAATATTATATAACGGGTACCTATGCTATGTATGTAAGAATTACAATAAATTATATGAAATATATTGTTCATTCTTTATGCGGTACCTATAATTGTCCAAGCATCATATATTTAGTCATTTATAAAAGTAAACCTGCCTACTAGACTTTCTGTTTTTGGTACTGTAGCCTATAGTACTGTAGACAGGGCAGGTGTCAATTTGATGCACAATAAGTATTGAAAATAAATGGTTTTCTATATTAGCCTAGTCAAAGGGGGTGATCACATTACTATTAACTTGAAACCCGAAACTTTATGATATTGCTGCACTGCCACTGAATGGTACTAGATTAAAACCTGGCACTTTTCATGTAGCAGAACTGTACAGTATAAAACTTGGGGCAAATTGGTGCAGCTGTGGTAAGCAGTATCGTTAGGCTACACTACTTCAAGAAACCTATCATAGCCTAGGCCTATTCCAAATTTGTAGGTTAGGTTAACTCAGAAATCGCTTTCCCCATTAGCTAACCTAACATAAGAAAATGGGAGTCTGCAGAAAGCCGATTGGCCTAAGCAAGGCAGATCCCTGTCCCACACAACCCCAATTACAAAGCCCAATTATAGGCTCAACACTCTAATACCCTGAGGATCATCTTACCAAACCGGTTAGAGATTAACGCAGGATTACGGGGGTCTGCAGAGCGCTGATTGGCCCAACCCGGCTGATCCCCCTTCACACCCAACCCTTCTCGTCCATATGCTTATCCAATTTTTTCTTAAAGCTCCCTATCGTTCTTGATCCCACTATATCACTTGGTAGCCTATTCCACCCATCTACAACTGTTACCAAACCAATATTTGCCTATATCTTTTCTGAAACTAAATTTATCTAATTTGAAACCATTGGTACGAGTTCTTTCGCTATCACTGAGCTTTAGTACATTTGTCATGTCCCCTTTGTTAATCCCACTAACCCACTTGAACACCTCTATCATATCCCCTCTAACTCTGCGTCTCTCTAACGAATGTAAACCTAATTTCTTCAACCTTTCTTCATACGGAAAATTTCTAATATTATGGATCATTTTTGTCATTCTACGCTGAATTCTCTCCAATGAATCTATGTCCATTCTGTAATAAGGACACCAAAATTGGACAGCATAATCCATATGGGGTCTCACTAATGACAAGTAAAGTTTTAAGATAACATCAGCAAAACCTTGGCTATATTAATTTGCCAACAATTTTGCATTGTTTAAAGAGTAGGCTACATGTTGATTAAATATGCAAGTCCCATGGAGATTAAAAATACTATTTAGCCATGAAATCTTTTTCTATAATTAGGCTAGGATAGGTGACTATCCCTAGATGTCTAAAGCCGATGAGAACAATTGTGTGATCCAAACACTCCCTGCTAAATTTTTGGAAAAACTCGGAGAGTCGGAGGTTACCTCGCTTGGATAGCTAAAATAGATTAGTTTTATTAGGTTACCATGGTTATTATAAACTAAATAATCCACTAGCCTCTCATGCCTAACCCATCGTCCAAAATCCAACCCTGGTAACCTCTTAAGGTTAGGCTAGGCCTACCCTGTTTTCAGTAGTTTTAATATATCAAGATAATTACTTTAACAATATAGGCTAGGCCTAGGCTAAATTCTCATCAAAATTGCTCATAGGCTAGCCTATGTCCAATTTAAGCATTTCTTACTATGAAATGGAGGACTCAAAGCTTTACCTTTCCCATTTGGGAAGGGTCAGCCAGGGGATAGATAGCCTATGGCAATTTACAGCCCACTATCCTAGCTCTGGCCCTTTTTGAGTTAGAGATAGGCTAGGTTAGATTTCACAATTTATGGCCATAGGCCTAGATCTACTTGGAACAGGTGAACAGGGGTAGGCTTGAATAACTGAAAAGCTTGCTTGATATTATAACCAAGCCACTTTTCCAGAGAGCCAAGCACAACCCAATTATTCAGCGAAAATCCATACCACAACCCCATGGCTATTCCTAAACTCAAAAATTGATTGGTGGTTGAAGGGAAATTAGGCTAAGAGAAATTCAATGGTCCTCTGGGGAATCACTAGGGCCTAGGCTACCTTATTTTCGTCAATTGAGAATGTCCTAAATACAGAATAATAAGATTAATGCAATAAACTGGGTAAATAATACACCAGGGACCATCACTTTATTAAGATTCGATTCCGTCTGTACTCCCGTGAGGCTGCCCGAGGCAGTAATTTGTAAACAAAACGTTCCTCAGGTATACCAACCGTAAGAAATGCACTGCGGCGAGTTTGACAGGCTTACCAACCATACGTCCGACGGCATCGCACAAGAGATTCTCACAAGGAAGCAACTGGTGGTCCACCTTCACGTGCGAATCCGTCGGGCGAATCCTTCGTCGAAGGGATCGCACGATTATCTAGTACTGCGGGCCAGAGAGGAACGAACAGGGAGGAACAAGCTTGAGCCGAATCGACCGAGAGTCCGTCACAGAGATGAACGGGAATGGTGAGTCAACTTCACTGAGCGATGCTACACGCACCTACAAACTGCCCAATTGGCAACTCGCTTGGGCGGCTGGCAACTCCACAACCCAACCCAATCGAGTCTCACAACACTCCCTGGTCTCTCCTATCCTCTTCCTTGACCTGTGGGGATCGGTTTTTACACCATACCCGAAAGAGGATTTATGGAGCTCCGATCTTACTCTCAACCATCTGAACAATTTAACCAGCACACCTAAACTTCGTTAAATGCGGAAATAGCCTCACGAAAATATCATGCCCTGGTGGGGGCACGAAATCTCGACCCTTGGGTGTGAGGCAGGCACCTTACCAGTTAGACCAATAGAGATATCCCACTTGGCCTGTTCGGCTCAGGGTATTTCCGCATCCGAGGTCTGTTTAGGATAGCCTATTTTCACTGACTTTACACTGTTAAGGGCTGCTTCACTTGTCAAGTTCTTGGATTTGAGATCGGCGCGTATAGTCAGACCCCAGGTCTTCCTCGGTCCACCCCTTGGGTGCAGCTCCCTCCACAATCACTGACCTGCATCTTTTCACCCAATTTTGTTCATCCATGCTCTCCACATGTCCATACCATCCCAGTCTACTTGTACACATCACCTCGCTAATACTCTTTATACCTAAACGTCTCCTCAGCTCAACATTTGTTATTCTATCCTGTAGCCTGGCCCCACACATCCATCTCGCCATTCTCATCTTATTACGCTCCATTCTGTTGACATCCTCTACTTTAACCCGTTGAGACCCAGCGTCGCACGTGTTGCGTCGGCAGTCTTTGATCACCAACTCCCAGCGACGCATCACGTGCGTCCGACATATAAAAAACACTTACGTGGCTCGTAAGGTAGGAAATGGCGGGAGAATAGGAGGGGGCGGTACCGTAGTGTGTGGGGGAGCCGGGCCAGTAAGTGTGAGCGGGCCGAGACAGCCGCGCGGCTGGTGGTGGTGGGCTTAGTGGGTATAGTTTACACCCCTAGTTTACCGCCACTTTGAACCTTCATTACTCCGGTCGTATGGGAGCTAGAGGCTTGAGATTTATGTGAGATACTCCTTAGGATGTATGCCGTACAATGCCATACTCAGTTTTTACCCTAGTGCTCCCGGGCGGGTGGTCATGCGGGGGAGACGAACTATTGAAACCCCCCCCCGCCCCCCAAATGACCGAAATGAGTTTTTTTTATTTGTGTGTTCATTTCTCACCATTCTCTTCCATTTTGGCTCAACAAATTTTTTTGAAGCCCCCCCCTCCCAACGCCCCACCGGCCCCCCCCCCCCAAAAAAAAATGTCAGAGGTGATTTTTTTTTTTGTTTTTTTTCATTTTCCATCCTTGTCTTCCATTTTAGCAAACACAAAAATAAGTGAAAATGGCTTGGGACTGGGGTGAACAAAATATTATAACTAGCCGGGGCTCAACGGGTTAACGGCCCATGTTTCTGAGGCATACGTCATTGCACTTCTAACACATGAGGCATACACTTTTCCCTTCAGGGGAGAGGCATTCTTTTCATGGTAAGGATTGGCATAAATTCTCTGAACTTCTCCCAGCCATACCTAATTCTAGCAACAGTGGCAGCCTCGGCCCCACCACCGGCAGAGATAGTATCTCCTAGGTAACAAAACTTGTTCACCAGCTCCAATGACTCATTTCCAAAATTCACAGCCACAGGATCATCACTTAACACAAGCTCGCCTTTGCACACTACGCACTCAAATTTCTCTATTTCTGACTTATCCTTCGGCAGGGGCCCCTTTATTCTACTACAGCGCTTACTCCCATGGTGTACCCAACATCAACAGATGCTGCATTGAATTGAGTTAACGCCCACTCCCTTTCCACACACTGCACATGGGTATGCACCGCTCTTTTCCACATTGCCTCGTCTCAATCTACAATGCATAACCTTGGTTTTGTTAATATTGACTCTTAAACCCTTGCTCGCCATGCCCTCTCTCCACTCTCTGAATTTGGCCTCAGCATCTTCCATACTGTTAGCTATTAGGACTAAATCGTCTGCATAAAACAGTTCCAACGGGAGTCCGCCTCTAAAAACTCTAGACAGTGCCTCCAAGACCATAATAAAGAGGAGGGGGCTTAACCTAAGGCGTGCGCATGGGGGGTATGAGCCACCACGACGCCTGTGCGCACGTATTTGAGCTGTTGCCATCACTAACATCGTTATTTTACCATAAATAGCATTAATACTTATCCATATGCGCCTATTTTACGTTGATTATAAAGGTATTAACCTGTTACAGCAATAAAACAAGTGGAAATAGCGTTTGGATGGTCAAAATCGGCGATACAGGCCGGGAGTTACATAACCAAAGGCCGAGGCAACCTCCCTCCCCTCCACTCCTCCCCACGTCTGGAGAGATTGTCGATCGATACTCTCTCTCTCTCTTGCACTCGCTTGGTGACAGTGATGACAACGCCCTGCTTGCAACTCGCTAATGTTAGCACGAAAATAGACCACAGAATAAGGGAATAACAGGGAAAATAGGTGATAACTGAAGGAGAGGGGGGGGGGGAGGAGGGGATGTGGAAGAGTGATATTTGGCATGGCCCAGGGGCAAAAAAAAAAAAGGGTTCAAGTTTTTTGGGGGTGTTTTAAATTGATTTTTTTAGGCCCAGGATCTTAAGGCCCGCAGTACCAAACGTTCCCTTCCCTCGAAGGTATCCTTCCTTTCAAAATTCGTAGTATAGAAACATTCTTTGGGATTTGTTTGGCTGAGCGAATGCTTTCGTAAACGGTCGCCGCGACCGTTTACGTCCAATATTATTGGAATCTGAAGAGGATCTTCGACCCTTCTCTTCGATGGTCGTCGGATCCCTTCGTTTGCTAATTGAATTTTATTATGTGTATTATTTACACTTAGTTACACTTAGTTGTATTCCGTCCGTTAGTGACACAGTTGAGCTGGGGCTCCACTGCGACCAGGCAGCTCCCTTTCTTCCACTCTCCATTCCAGAAGTCGGTTGGAGTTGGTGCTGGGGTATCCTGGTGTTGGTGGCCGGTCCGGTATTTTGGCCAGCCACATGTCCAAGTGTTTCTTGAAGGTGTCTGGAGACACCCCGGTCATGTTCCTGAGAGGGGCTGGTATACAGTTGAACAGTCTGGTTCCATTGTATGTAAAGCTGTGATGGATCAGGGATTTGATTTTTTGTGTTGATCCCGGCGTAGTCCTCACATAGCACAGCCTCCCTCGCCTTTGGTGCTGAGTCTCTTGGATGTTTGGGTTTGGTACCTTTTTTTCCAAAATCTTCCAGACGTAGATGATGATGTATCTCTCCCTACGTCTTTGAAGTGAGTACAGCTGCAGCTCCTTAAGTCTCTCCCAGTAGTTAAAGTGTTGAAACCCATGGATTTTACTGGTGAATGTCCTCTGGGTGGCTTCAATTTCTGTTATTTCTCCTACTTTTTGGGGAGACCAGAGCTGGGAGCAGTACTCCAGTCGTGGTAGGACCAGTGACTTCCACAATGTTAGCATACACCTCTCATTTCTTGTGTGGAAGGTTCTCAGGATCCAGCCTCCTATTTGTTTTGCTGTTGTTGTGGCTTTGGTAATATGCTGGGAAAAAGTGGCGTCACTGCTCATATTTACTCCCAAGTCCTTCACTGTGTCCTTGGCGGTAATTTCTTGCTGTCCACTTTTGTAGTTGGTGTCGTTATGTAGTGCTCTCTTGTTCCCGTACCTTAGAAGCTCGAACTTGTCTCCGTTTAGGGCCATGTTGTTTTCTTCTGTCCACTTCAGGATTTTGTCCAAGTCTTGTTGTAGTAGCTGAGCATCATGTTGTGAGGTGATTTTCTTCATGAGTCTGGTGTCGTCTGCAAACGATGTGGCTGTTGAGTGTTCCAGGTCCCTGTCGGTGTCTCCTATCATGATGAGGAATAGGAGAGGTCCCAGTACTGATCCTTGTGGTACTCCGCTGATGACCCCACCTGCTTCTGATAGGCTTCCTTGAACCGTGACTCTTTGTTTTCTGTTGGTGATGAAGCTGTGGAGCCATCTTCCAAGGTCTCCCCCTATTCCCAGTGATTTGAGTTTATGTAGAAGGATCCCATGGTCCACCTTGTCAAAAGCTTTGGCGAAATCTAGATATATGACGTCTACATTTTCTCCGTCCTGAATATCCTGTAGGATTTTGTCGTAGTGTGATAGTAGTTGTGAGAGGCAGGAGCGGCCTTTTCTAAAGCCATGTTGCCCCTCGTTGAACGCCTCATTATCTTCCAGGAAGCTGACCATCTTAGCTCTTATTGTTCTTTCTATGATTTTAATAAGGTGTGACGTCAGCACCACTGGTCTGTAATTTTTGGCTATGCCTTTACTACCCCCTTTGTGTATTGGTGTGACATTACCTTCTTTTAGGGATTGTGGTACATATCCAGTTTGGAGGGACTTGCTCCACAGCAGTTTTAGAGGCAGGGCTAGCTGATGTTTGCAGTTTTTTAGCAGTTGGGCATGAAAGCCGTCTGGTCCTGCTGCAGAGTTTGGTCCAATCTTGTCGATGGCTGCTATTATGTCCTCTGTTGATACTGTTACCGAGGAGAGTTGATGTGGTGTCTCTGGAGCGTTGCCAAAGAAAGTCGTTGCATTCTCGATTTTCTTGTCTTCATTTGGCGGGCTGAAGACACTTTCATACTGCTGTTTGAGTATCTTGGCCATTTCGGTTGGGTCACTCTCAAGTTCGCCCGTAGGTTTTGCAAGTGGTCCTATTGTTGTGGTGTTCCTGAGTCTCCTTTTTGCATATGCATAGAAGAATTTGCTATTTACTTGTATGTTTGCAACTGCTTGTAGTTCTTCGCGTGTTCTTTGCTCTTGGTGTGACTGGATGAGTTTACGTTCAACTTCATCAAGCTCTTCTTGTAGTTTGGTGATATTGTGCGCATAGCTGGTCTTCCTTTGCTTGGCTCTCAAGTACGTCCTTTTCTTCATTAGTATTTTTCTATCTCTGGGAATCTGCTTGATCTGCTTCCTGCTTGATTTGGGTGGTATGGTGTTTTTACAGGTCTCCAGGCATTGTTGCTGGAGGATACTGAGAGTTTCGTCGACGTTTTTGTCTTCGAATAGTGCCCTCCAATCAGTTCCTGCCAGTTCTGCTCTCAGTCTGTCCCAGTCTATATCTTTGCTGTAGAAGTTGAGATCTTTCAGAGAGGTGCAGGGTATTTGGCTTGATTCCTGTTGACATCTTCTTGGTGGTGTGGCGGTTGGTGTGGGGGTTCTAACTTTGATGAGGATGTGGTCGGACATTATAGTTTTTACAGTTTCGTACGAGTGTACCAGGTCGAAGTTGTTGCCAAATAGTAAGTCCAGTGTGTTGTTGCCTCTTGTAGGTTCCTCGATGTATTGCTTCATGTATGCAGTGTCCATGATAGTCATTAGCTCCTTGGCTTGCTGTTTTCATCCCTGGTTCCTCCATCTATTTTCATGGTTGCCCAATTGATGATGGGCAGGTTGAAGTCTCCTGTGATGATGACATCTGTAGCGGGAGTTGGAAGATTTTGTAGGAGTGATTGTATTTTCTCTGTGACCTCCTTGAAAATTTCCCCTGTGGTGTTTGGAGGTCGATACAAAATTATGATGAGCATGTCGGTTTGTCTTATGTGTACTGCTAGTAGCTCTGTTGTGCCGTTTGAGAATGCAACTAAAGTTTCGGTATTTGCAGCCATATCCTCCCTTAGGTAGAGTGCTACTCCTCCGTGGCTTCTGTCCTCTCTGTCGGCTCTGAATAGAGTGAAATTATGGATATTGATCTCTGCATCCAAAATGTTTTCGTTCAGGTGTGTTTCTGTGAGGGCTAGAAAAATTGAGTTGTCTTCCTCTGCAATTTCTCCCAACATAGGGACTTTACATTGATTGTTTCGTGGGTAAAGTCCTCTGATGTTGCCCACAACAAAACTAGTTAGTGGTAGTTGCACCTTCCTCTGTGGTTCATGTCTGGCCCCTCGGTTTGGGCTAGGAATCTCTCCATTATCACTTGAGACCGTTTTTCCACTTCCAGAAGACGTCCCATTACTACCTCTAAAAAAGCACCTTGGTCGGGCATAGCCGTGTGTACCGCTGCTGGTCTGGCCTTGTGAGTTTGCTGGATGGTTGGCCAGCTTCTGAGGGCATTGCGTTGGCTTTCTATTTTTTCCTCATATGTTGGTGTGTAAGCAAATTCCCTTTGAATGTGTCCTGTAGCGGGTTCCCTTGGTCTGTTGACGTTGTTTCTTGGCGTCAGTATTTTGGTTCCCTTGATGTGTGGAAGATTGCTTCAATTCGTAAATTAAAGGTTACAGAAGACATTCTTTAATGCAAATCAATTGCATAATGTACGAAACTATTAATATATATTAATATGGGTTACAATTAGCACATTTCCAAAGACTTTAGATATATCTTCAATGACGATGTTGAACTTGACAGGAGCCGTTGTACAGGCACCTTCATCTGAGGCCTATGTCGGCCAGCCTTGACAAATTGTAGATCACTTCATCAGATTTTATTCGCCCAATTACTACCCAGGTAAGGAAATTCACGACATTCCATTATACCTTCTCCCAACAATTTGCGTATTGCTACTTATAACTGTAGGGGGCTCCCTAAAACCAACAGAGGGCTTCTCCTACGCCCTGATGTAGTAGACGTATTTAATACCAGTGATATTGTGTGCCTGCAGGAGACTTGGTATTTTAAACAGGATTTGGGTAACCTCAGTACTATCTGTGATAATTTTCATGGGTTTGGGGTCTCGACAACCGATGCTATGGATGGTCTAGTAGCAGGTCACCCACCGGGAGGAGTAGCTATTTTGTGGAGGGACTCTTTAGACAGCCGGGTTAAACCACTTGTAACAAATTTACCATGGTGTACAGGTATAGAAATAGAAGATATCCAACGGAAAGTAGTTATTCTTAGTGTGTACTTGCCCTACCAATGTAATGAAAATGAAGAACAATACCTGGAATGCCTTGGAGAGCTAAGTGCTCTTTTACAAGAACTAAATACCACCTGCTACTCTGTAATAGGGGACTGGAATGCTAATCTGAAGGACATGAGTAACTCTCTGTTTGCTAGTCATATGACTAACTTCTGTGGTGAGCATGATCTAATTATCTCTTCTCAGCTCATGCTCCCTCATAGTAGTTACACATGTGTCAGTGCAGCATGGGGCTCAACGTCTTGGCTAGATCATACCGTAGCTAGTGCTGATTTCCATGATATGATAACAAATATGGAAATTCAGTATACATATACAGATGAAGATCATATCCCATTGACCTTAACAGCTAGTTTGGAAAGAGCGCCAGAATTAACCCAGTCAAACAATAGTGTAAATCCAAAACTGCCATGGGGCGGGCTTGACGAGGAGGAGTGTGAGCAATTTTGCACTTTAACACACACTCTCCTTTCTGAGCTTGATCCTGGCAGTGAGGATGCCATTACCTGTGAAGACCCCAATTGTGTTAATGCTAGTCATCGAGAAGAAGTCAGCAAGCTGTACAATAATATTATATCTTGTCTTACTAAGGCTAGTGACATAGTATTTCACAAGCATAACAAAAATTACTCTTTTAACAAACCTGGGTGGAATGACCATGTTTCAGAACTATACCAGGCATCCCGAGATGCTCGTAGTGTATGGCTGGATCATAACAAACCGAGACAGGGACCCATTTTTGACATGTTCACCAGACTAAAGGCTAGATGCAAGTATGCAATCAGATATATAAAAAACAATGAAAATGTATTAAGAAGAGAAGCATTGGCCAAAAACTTTGCTAGCAAAGACACATTGGCCTTCTGGAAGGATATTAAAAAAATGCATAATAGCTGCACACCTCTACCCGTTAGTGTAGATGGGATCTCTGGTACTAATAACATAGCCAATCTTTGGAAAACACATTACCAAACTTTGTTTAACTCTGTTGGGCACCAAGGAAATACCATTGCTGCTACAACAGAGTGTAACAAAGAAGAAAAATATGACACAATTAAAGTTACAAGTGAAAAAATCAAGGCTGCAATAAGTAGGCTAGATGCTAACAAATCCTGTGGTTTTGATGGTATATATGCTGAACATTTGAAGTACTCCTCCACTCTCCTCTTGGAGAAACTCAGCAGTTGCTTTACCAGCTTTCTAATCCATGGTTTCCTACCAGAATCTATGATGTCCGTTACCTTGATACCAGTAATTAAAGACAAGGCTGGCAAAATTACATCAAAAGACAACTATAGACCTATTGCCCTTGCCAGTATTGTAAGTAAGATACTAGAGTTAATCATTTTAGACAGAATCTCAGTGTATATCTCAACTAATAGTAATCAATTTGGTTTTAAAAAGAATCATGGTACGGACCAGTACATCTACACTCTGAAGGAGCTAGTGGATGGGTACATCAAAATGAACAGCTCTATTTTTGCATGCTTTCTTGATGCTAGTAAGGCATTTGACAGAGTCTGCCACAATATCCTGTTTGATAAATTAGCAACAAGGGGAGTGCCATCCTATATACTGAGAATCTTGAAGTACTGGTACGCCAATCAAACATTTAATGTAAGATGGGGTAACATTATTTCGGATTCCTTTACAGTAACCAATGGAGTGAGACAGGGTAGTATTCTCTCACCTTACTTATTCAATGTATATATGGATGAATTAAGTGATAAATTGAATAAAGAGCAGATTGGATGTTATGGTGGGAATAAAATCATCAACCATCTCATGTATGCTGATGATCTGGTCATTATTGCACCGTCTTCTGCGGGTCTGAGCAAACTTCTTGATATATGTGAATCTTTTGGTAGTAAACATTGTGTTAAATTCAACCCACTGAAAAGTGCTGTTCTTATATTTAGATCAAAATTACTGTATAAAAGTAAACTGCCAAATTTCTCACTCAATAATCAAATTATTCAAGAAGTAAACAAAATAAAATACCTGGGACACATTATCTCAAACGATTGCTCAGATGATGCAGATATCGGCCGTCAGCGCAGACAGCTATATTTACGTGGTAACACCATCTTGAGAAAATTCCACATGTGTAATTGGGAAACTAAAGTCACTTTGTTCCGGACATATTGTTCCTCTATGTACACGGCCCATTTGTGGTGGAAGTATAAGAGAGCCACCATAAATGGTCTGTGTACATCCTATCATAATATACTCAAGATGTTCATTGGTCTCTCTAAATATGAAAGCACTAGTATGGTGTGCACACTGTTGGATGTGCAGTGCTGTCGGGCTGTCATCAGGAGACTGGTGTACAGCTTTTCGCAGCGACTGCAATCCTCCAGTAACACACTGATTGTAGCTCTTTGGTCTAGTGATCATATCTATGAATCCCGTATTATATCTCACTGGCAGAAGCTGCTGCACACATAGTATGTACTGTAATGTAATATATAGGTCTAATTGAACTATGAGCAATGATCTGTGCAATAGGTGTTAACCAACATTGAGCAATAGCCTTAGTTAGCCTATCTGTGTTATATTGTGACAAAATGTGATATGTGCTCTATTCTGTAAATAGGCCTACTGTATTTTTTATTTTATTGTGTCTTTATTAATATATCTTTGTGTATAATTATTATCTGTGCTCTGACGAGAAGTGTATGTGATATGGACCATTAGGTCGTACTGTATTTATACTGTATCTATCTTATGTGTCTGGAATAAAGAATTATTATTATTATTATTATTATTATTATTATACTTGCTTGTATTTTTGGCTTGGAATCCTCATTTGGTGACTATTATTATCTATCTATTTGAGGCATATTTCCTGAAATAAGTCTTGCAATTGACGAGGATGGGTGTGAATGGGATCTGCCGTGTGGGCGTGTCAGCTCTGCAGACTAGTTATATATGTTCATTTATGGAAGTATTTAAAGTAGGCCTAGGCCTAACCCAATCAGGGAGAACATGTTAGTCCCTATTTATAGCCTACTTTAGTAGGGTAGGCTAGGCCTATATTTTTTAATCCAATAGGCCTAGCCTATGTTAAAATAGCCAACAATAGGGTACCTAGGTTAACAAGTCCCAGATATTGAAAGAAAAAGTGGTAAAATTTTGAAGAGACCTTGGACAGCCTTTTTAACTAGGCCTAGGCTAGGCCTATAATTATGTTTTGTTAGGTTAGGTAAAAAGGCCATCGTTGACTATTTTAACATAGGCTAGGCCTATTGGATTAAAAAATATAGGCCTAACCAGCCTACCCTACTAAAGTAGGCAATAAATAGGGACTAACATGTTCTCCCTGATTGGCCTAGGCCTACTTGAAATACTTCCATAAATGAACATAAGATAACGAGTCTGCAGAGCTGACTGGCCCACACACGGCATATCCCATTCACACCCATCCTCGTCAATTGCAAGACTTATTTCAGGAAATAGGCCTATGCCTCAAATAGATAGATAATAATGGTCACCAAATGAGGATTCCAAGCCAAAAATACAAGCAAGTATAATGTAATGTCGTGAATTTTCTTACCTGGGTAGTAGGCTAATTGGGCGAATAAAATCTGATGAAGCGGTCTTAAGGACCTATCCATATGGAAGCATACAACAGTCATTGATTGATTATGTATGTGTGGATGAACGAATGAAGAAATCTGTGATGGATGCTAGGGTGTATAGGGGTATTGGAGGGGGTCTGTCTGATCATTATGTAGTGGTAGCTAAGGTTAGGATACAAAAGAAGTGGGTGAGGAGAGCGGGAGGGAGGCGAGAGGAGGGTGGAATGGTGAGGAGGGTGGAGAGGTTGCAGGAGGAGGAAATCAGGGAGGAGTACAGGAGAGCAGTGGAAAGACGACTAGGTGGGTTCGACCTGGAAGTTATGGAGGAAGTGGAGGAGATGAGCAAGGTGTTTAAGGATGAGATCTGTGCAGCATGTGAGGAGGTGTGTGGAGTGAGGAGAAGAGGGAGGGGAGTGAAAGGTACAGCATGGTGGACAGAAGAGGTACGAATAGCTGTGGAAGAAAAGAAGAAAGCATATAGAGAGTGGTTGGGTAGCAGAGGGAATGAAGATTCCGAGAGACAGAAACGAGCGAGGTACGTGGAGAGTAAGAGGGTGGTGAAGAGAGTAGTGAAGGAAAGTAAGAGAAGAGTAGATGAGGAATTTGGAAGGAATCTGAGTGTAAAATGGAGGGAGAGTAAGAAACTGTTCTGGAAAGAAGTCAAGAAAGTTAGGGAAGGTAGCAAGGGAAACAGTAAGGGTGTGAAAGATAAGAATGGGAGAATGCTAGCCGAGAAGCAAGAGAGAGTCGAAAGATGGAGGGAGTACTTCAGTGAGTTGCTAAATGAAAGGAATGAAGAGCCAGCAAACATAGCTGGATATGGTATGGGAGGGAGAAGAAGAGAAGTAGTGGAGGAGGAGGTGGGGATCAGGAGGTCAGAAGTGTGGGAAGCCATGAAAAGAGTGAAGTTGGGGAAAGCACCAGGAACAGATGGAGTGTGTGGGGAAATGTTGAGGCATGGTGGTGAGATAGTGATAGAATGGGTATGGAAAATGTGCAAACTAGCATGGGAGAAGGGGAGTGCACCCGATGACTGGAAGACTGGCATAATAGTCCCCCTATATAAGGGCAAAGGGGAAAGAGGAGTGTGTGGTAACCACCGAGGAATATGTCTTCTAAGCGTAGTAGGGAAGGTATACAGTAGGGTAGTGATTGAGAGAGTGAGAGTGAGAACGGAGAAATGGATAGGCGACGAGCAGGGAGGTTTTAGGAAGGGAAGAGGATGTGTAGATCAGATTTTTACCCTGAATTGTGTTGTGGAGAAGTATCTGGAGAAGAAACAAAAGGTGTATGTTGCCTTTATGGACTTGGAGAAGGCCTATGACAGAGTGGATAGAGAAGGTTTGTGGAAAGTACTTAGAATATACGGAGTAGAGGGCAAGTTGCTGAAAGCAGTGAAGAGCATGTATGAGGGTGCAAAGGCGGCAGTACGTGTGGAGAGTGAGCAGAGCGAGTTCTTTGACCTGAATGTTGGTTTGAAACAGGGTGTGTGATGTCCCCGTGGTTGTTTACTGTATATATGGATGGAGTTATGAAAGAAATACTATCAAGAGCAGTGGATGTTGGTGTATCGCTGAAAAGGGAGGGAATTGAGTGGAAGCTACCTATACTGCTGTTTGCGGATGATACAGTTCTGATGAGTGATAATGAATGGGAGTTGCAGGGTCTGGTAAATGAGTTTGGAACAGTGTGCGAAAAACGGAATTTGAAGGTAAATACGGGGAAGAGCAAGGTTATGGTCTTCGAAAGGGGTGAAGTCACAGAGTGTGAGGTGAAGCTGAACGGTCAGGCTATGGAGATCGTCAACTCTTTTAAGTATCTGGGCAGTGTGTTGAGTAAAGATGGGACTATGGATGAAGAGGTGCGGGAGAGGGTACAACAGGGGAAGAGGGTTGTAGGAACGCTAAAAGCAGTAACAAAAAATAGGGTGGTCAGTATGGAAGTGAAGAAGTCCTTGCATGACAGTGTGGTAATCCCGACACTGACTTACGGAAGCGAAGCATGGACGTTGGTTGAGAGACTCAGACCAAGAGTGAGAGCAGTGGAAATGAATTACTTAAGGAGTGCGTGCAGAGTTACATGGAGGGATAGACAGACTAATGAGGAAGTAAGAAGGAGGTGTGGTGTGGAGGTAGATGTGCTGGAAAGTGTGAAAAGGAACAACTTGAGATGGTTCGGCCATATGGAACGTATGGAAAGCGAGAGAATGACTAAGAGGGTGTATGAGAGCGAGGTGGAGGGACAGAGGGGGAGAGGTAGACCGAATATGAGGTGGAAGGATGGAGTGAGGAAGTACATGAACGAAGGTGGTGCTGGTTGGGGGGAGGGGCGTCGACTGACTGGGGACAGAGGTGCATGGGGGCGGTTCGTTCGTGGCCACCCCTTCGGGGATCACGGCGTCAGGCAATAGATAGATAGATAGATAGACAACAGGAGTTGTGATTAGATGATACAATATTATATAACGGGTACCTATGTATGTAAGAATTGCAATAAATTATATGAAATTATTGTTCATTCTTTATGCGGTACCTATAATTGTCCAAGCATCATATATTTAGTCATTTATAAAAGTAAACCTGCCTACTAGACTTTCTGTTTTTGGTACTGTATAGTACTGTAGACAGGGCAGGTGTCAATTTGATGCAGAATAAGTATTGAAAATAAATGGTTTTCTATATTAGCCTAGTCAAAGGGGGTGATCACATTACTATTAACTTGAAACCCGAAACTTTATGATATTGCTACACTGCCACTGAATGGTACTAGATTAAAACCTGGCACTTTTCATGTAGCAGAACTGTACAGTATAAAACTTGGGGCAAAT
This sequence comes from Paralithodes platypus, assembly GCA_032716605.1. Classification (NCBI taxonomy): domain Eukaryota; kingdom Metazoa; phylum Arthropoda; class Malacostraca; order Decapoda; family Lithodidae; genus Paralithodes; species Paralithodes platypus. Next base: position 15,641,262 of record CM064481.1, read on the forward strand.
TGGTGCAGCTGTGGTAAAATGTGGTAAGCAGTATCGTTAGGCTACACTACTTCAAGAAACCTATCATTGCCTAGGCCTATTCCAAATTTGTAGGTTAGGTTAACTCAGAAATCGCTTTCCCCATTAGCTAACCTAACCTTGGCTATATTAATTTGCCAACAATTTTGCATTGTTTAAAGAGTAGGCTACATGTTGATTAAATATGCAAGTCCCATGGAGATTAAAAAATACTATTTAGCCATGAAATCTTTTTCTATAATTAGGCTAGGATAGGTGACTATCCCTAGATGTCTAAAGCCGATGAGAACAATTGTGTGATCCAAACACTCCCTGCTAAATTTTTGGAAAAACTCGGAGAGTCGGAGGTTACCTCGCTTGGATAGCTAAAATAGATTAGTTTTATTAGGTTACCATGGTTATTATAAACTAAATAATCCACTAGCCTCTCATGCCTAACCCATCGTCCAAAATCCAACCCTGGTAACCTCTTAAGGTTAGGCTAGGCCTACCCTGTTTTCAGTAGTTTTAATATATCAAGATAATTACTTTAACAATATAGGCTAGGCCTAGGCTAAATTCTCATCAAAATTGCTCATAGCCTATGTCCAATTTAAGCATTTCTTACTATGAAATGGAGGACTCGAAGCTTTACCTTTCCCATTTGGGAAGGGTCAGCCAGGGGATAGATAGCCTATGGCAATTTACAGCCCACTATCCTAGCTCTGGCCCTTTTTGAGTTAGAGATAGGCTAGGTTAGATTTCACAATTTATGGCCATAGGCCTAGATCTACTTGGAACAGGTGAACAGGGCTAGGCTTGAATATAACAGAAAAGCTTGCTTGATATTATAACCAAGCCACTTTTCCAGAGAGCCAAGCACAACCCAATTATTCAGCGAAAATCCATACCACAACCCCATGGCTATTCCTAAACTCAAAAATTGATTGGTGGTTGAAGGGAAATTAGGCTAAGAGAAATTCAATGGTCCTCTGGGGAATCACTAGGGCCTAGGCTACCTTATTTTCGTCAATTGAGAATGTCCTAAATACAGAATAATAAGATTAATGCAATAAACTGGGTAAATAATACACCAGGGACCATCAATTTATTACGATTCGATTCCGTCTGTACTCCCGTGAGGCTGCCCGAGGCAGTAATTTGTAAACAAAACGTTCCTCAGGTATACCAACCGTAAGAAATGCACCGCGGCGAGTTTGACAGGCTTACCAACCATACGTCCGACGGCATCGCACGAGAGATTCTCACAAGGAAGCAACTGGTGGTACCACCTTCACGTGCGAATCCTTCGTCGAAGGGATCGCACGATTATCTGGTACTGCGGGCCTAGGAGTCTTCCCGCAGTCGCCCGGGGAAACTCTTAAGAGTTTTCCCGCACTTGCCGGGTTAACACTGAACCCTGATGGACTCCAACACGGACTGCGAACTCGTCACTCACTACACCCTTCACCCTCACCGTACTTCGCGAATCCTCATACATCTTCATTATCACACGCACCAGCCACTTTTCCACACCAAGTTTCCTCATAGCCCACTTTTCAACATCCCTTGGCACCCTATCAAAGGCCTTCTCCAGGTCTACAAACACAAAGTAAAGATCCCTGCCTTTTAGTAAGTATCTTTCCTGTATCTGCCTGACTATGAAGATAGCATCGGTGTTACACCTTCCTGGCATAAAACCAAACTGCATATCATCAATAGAGATGTTTTGCCTGATCAAACCCTCAAGGACTCTCTCACAGACCTTCATGATTTGGTCAAGCATTTTCAGGCCCCTATAGTTTCCTCTATCTAGTGCATCCCCCTTTCCTTTGTAGCCTATATATTTACTATTACACTTTTGAGCCAATCCTCTGGGATTTTCTCATCTTTAATGATGGTGTTTATCAACTCAGTGACTAAGTTTACACCAATCTCCCCTGAGGCTTTTATCATCTCAGCGACAATGTCGGAGCAACCTGGAGCTTTACCGTCCTTCATTTTATTGATTGCGTCACTCACTACAGCTGGTGCTATCAAAGGAGGGGGCCCAGATATTGGTTTTTCGATACTAAGCTGTTCCTTATCCCATTCAAACTCTACATTTAGCAATCGTTCATAGTGTACCTTCCATGCTTCTCTGATTTCATTTTCTGCATACACAATCTTCCCATTATCATTTCTAACACACTGTTCACCTATAATATCCCTACTGTAATTTTTAACTCGCCTAGCTAGGTTGAAGATCCCATTGGGATTGTCAGTGTTACACACTTGTTCGAGGACCAGGTCCTTAATGCGATTTTTAGCATTGTAAATAACTCTTTTGGCTGCCTGGTATTCCTCCTTGCTGCCTCCTTTCTTCCATGCTTTGAAGCATCTCCTTTTCTCTTTCGCAGCATGTTCTACCTCATCGTTCCACCACCAGGAGGTCTTATTCCTGGGGTGACCCTTTGTTTTCCCACAGACTTTGTCAGTGGCAGCTATAGGCTATGCTTAAGAAAGTTCCATTGACTATTTACATCGTTAGGCCTAGCTTCCTTATTTCTATTCATTTCCTCCAGTTCACTATGAAACCTATCCCTAACTTCCTTGTCCTTCAGCAGCCACACTTTCCTTTTGGGTATGTAAACCTTCTTGCGCTGAGCAAAATCAAAGGGGATTCTATTGAAAATTTAGAAGTAACTTGTGGCAGTAAGTCTAGTGAGATCAAGAAAGATGACCAGTATAAACTAGGCTTGCATCACTCTGAAAAATAAATGAACCCTGAAAATTGAGCTGGTAAAGGAAGAATTTACAGATCGACTTGAATAACCATGGCATAAATGAAGGAGTTGAAAAATAATCTGACTTGAAACCAACCTAAAACCAATTCAACAAAAGTGTGAAACAAAAGAAAAAGTTTACCTACTACGAGAAATATGTGAAAATCACGAGAAAATAAAAGACGAGGTATAGAAAAAGTGCGAGGTAATGTCCAGGAAAATAATCTCCTTAAAAGGTCAGGTCAGGTGAAGGTATTGAGGGATAAGCCTTTACAACGGCACCTCGTAGCTACTTTCTACTTTCCTATTTTCTGAAGAGTGAGAGAGGAGAAGGGGTGTTAGAGAGAGAGGAAGCTGTTGGAGTTGCTTTGGTACGTGTGTTATTAGTCTGTATACGCCTTCAATGTGCCCCCGACTGGGTGCGAGCATATGGAACACGCTATAGTACGTACTACCACACCCATCGTCCCCAGTTAGAAAATAATCTGACAAATGAAAAAGTAGAAATAACGAGGGGAGTAAACAGTGAAGAAAACCTAAGAGAAAAGCTGATTATGGTAAAATAGGATAATGTAAGCCTCAAACAAAAGCTAGACATCAAGGCCTATAATTATATACTGTAGGATATACATACAGTAGGTGATAGCTTATATACCATGAAGATAAAACACTATACAGTCGACCCTCGCAAATCCGGACTTAACCAATCCGGGCTTTCAACAATCCGGACACAATCCGGAGTCCGGTCCGATCGTCCGGTAGTGCGTACCGTAACGCATACTTGTCCGAATACTTAAAATTTTGTCCGGTAGGTGGCTCTCGCGACGGGTGACGCCACCCGCTCCCGCCTAGTCATTCAAGCTTGTTTACAACCCGCCGTGCGACTACCTGGTTATTAACCTCTGAAGTGCGCATGGGGGTAATTGGAAACGTCCCCCTGTGCTGACGTATTTGAGGTGTTTCCGTCACTAAAATATTCATTGTGCCATTAATAGCATTAATACTTATCCATATGCGCCTATTATGGGTTGATTATAAAGGTATTAACCTGAAACAACAATAAAACGAGTGAAAACAGCGTTTGGATGGTCAAAATCGGAGATATAGCCCGCGAGTTGTATAATGTATGGGTGAGGCAATCTGCTTTCCCGCCAATTTCCCCCAAGGCCACTGAGACACAGTCGATCGATACTCTCTCTCTCTCTCTTGCACTCGCTTGCTATCAGTGATGACCACACCCTCCAATCGGATTTCTAATGTTAGCACGAAAATATACCTCAGAATAAGGGAATAACAGGGAAAATAGGTGATAACTGAAGGAGAGGAGGAAAGTGGGGAAGGAGGGGAGGTAGAGGACTGAGATTTTGCATGGCCCAGGGGCCAAAAAAAAAAAAAAAAAAAAATTTTTTTTTTTTTTTTTTCGATGTCAAAAGTTGATTTTTTTTTCTCTGACTCTTAAGAGTCTCCCCGCAGTGCGCCGGGGGAACTCTTAAGAGTCTCCCCGCAGCTCCCGGGTTAAGGTGTTTGTGAAGTTATTATCGACTTTCATTGCCAGCCACCATGCCCCCCAAGCCTCAAAAGACTGTCAAGCGGGTAAAGGTTACTCTGAGTGTAGAACAAAAGCTAGAACTGATAAGGAAGCTTGAGAATGGTCGTACAGTGCTCCAGGTTTGTGAGGAGTATGGGTGCAAGAAGCAAACCGTCTCCGATATACGGACCTCGGATTCTGATTAACCCCCTTCAATCAACCCCTGTACATAGTGTAAATAGAAGATTTAGGATAAGGTGAGTACTGTACAGTACTGTATATTACGTAACTTTTATTTACTGCTAGGCAATTAATATTAATAATGTGTGTGCGTATGTGTATGCGTGTGTGGCCCCCCCGTACACTATTTTCTGAATCCGGACTTTTCCTGAATTCGGACAAGGCCCAGTCTCTTTTAGTCCGAATTTGCGAGGGTCGACTGTAATTATATGTATCCATTTATATCCATGTGTATTTTCCATATTACCTTATTCCAACGAAATGTTCCCCAAATATAGTAAATATGCAAATATGTTTTGCTGCTTCTCCTCCACTGTATGAAATTAAAAAAAAAAAAAAAAAAAATCCTCACTTCTTTCTCTTCTATATAATTTAGACGTCCACTAAAAAAATTGCAATAATTTCCTAGTTTTCCAGATTTTGTTTTCTTCATATGGATCCATACAGAGATATTCAAATATTCAAATAAAATATATCATCCTTCCAGACAATTACACATGTTAGATGTGAATCTCGGGATGATAAAATTACCTGTTTGTAAAAATATAAAACTGTTGTTGATGACATTCCTTCGTGTAAAAAACTCTAGGGCATAAGAAACGTTTTTTACTTGTACCAGGGGGAAAAATCATAATTGGAAACAACTGAACATATTTGAAGTTCTAAATGTGTATAAAGCAGGGGTATTTATTCCATTTTGTATGAACATGTATATATTTTACATATTGATAGATAATTTATTTGAAGCTACATGCTTATAACCTACATAACAATTAATCCTTTAAACCAACCATCAACAGCACCTATAGTCGTCACTGCAAGAAATTGCCATCTGTCTTAAAAGTTATTAGTACCGTATAGGTGGTGACTTTAACTCGGTTACTGGCCTCTTTTTAGTGTTATTGATGCTAGCACAGTTTAGTATACAATAGCAACATACTGTACGTCTTTAGTTAGTTAAAATAGCACTTCAGAGGATATCTATACCCATCTGGATTAGTAACCCATACTTTACCATGGCATAATAAATTAGAATTAAGTACCCTCCAGTACCACAGACATGTTGTCAAAAACAATGAGACAACATCCTTTCAGCTCAAGAGTTGGTGGGTAACTGACTCAGCCACTGCAGGGTCTGGAGTACCTGCTATAGGGACCATGATAGGTGTTGCCAACTCCTCACAGCAGTGCCTCCAAGTCACGTTAGCAGCTCCAGCTAGATATTAGCAGAACGCAGTACAAGGATCGTATATCACTGACGGCTGAGAGCCGTCGCTGGTACTGGTGAGTCGTGGGTCTTATTTACTGACGGCTGTGAGTCGTAGCTGGGATTTAACGGGTTAAGCCAGACACTGTAAGTCAATAATAGCATCAGGACTAGAGCCCCTTTTCGAGAACTTACTCCAGTCCATTGTACTGTACAATCGAGGAAATAACAATATTTACAGTAATGCTCTAAACATTCTGGAAGTGGGTCAAAATTTTGTGATAGTGTGTGATTAAGTGAGATAATTCCCCTCTATACCTCCTATCACTCTTGCACATGTGTCAAACCCCCCCCCCCTCTCCCACTTCAATTATCACCTTTTTTCCCTTATTTCCTTGTTTATTGGTTTATTTTCCACAGCAATATCTCGCACCTGGTTTCAAGGTCATCTGGGACACATATAGAGATCGCGGCAAGAGAGAGACTTCACTAGCGAGACATCACTCTGGCTTCAGGCCTCGAAAGTGGAGGGTATGTCTCACGCGCCTGTCAGGCTTTTTTAAGGCCTTGCTCATATGAGGATGCTCGCCCTCGTAGGGTTCAGGCTCATATGAGGACGCTCGCCGTTCCTGGGTTAAAAGCGTGGGATAACATTGGTGGCAGCGGTGTCTCAACTCGGGGGGGACGGCCTTTCAGGTTCTCTTATTTGTACCAGACATTGACAGCATTCAACAGTAATCATGGCCGGGAAATCACTGGAAATTATTCCCTTTAAGCCTGAAGAATGTCTGGTTGGGGAAGGGCGTTGAAGCTCAAAACAGACTAAATACAGGAAATACAATTAAATAAAGTTATGAAAAAAAGAGCACGACACAAAGAATATAACAGTAAAAAAAAATGCTTAGGGAAGTGCTGATGATAATAGGCATTAATACTTCCTGATGTTACAATTAAGCGGCATAAGGCAAGGATGCACGGCATCAACCACACTCTTCAAAATAGTAACGTATAATATAAAACAAATGGAAGAACTTGGAGAGGTGTATGAAGATTAGGTATTTGAATTAAGTGTAGGCTACTTTTTTTCGCCAATGATGGTCTGATTCTAACGCAAAATATAGAGAAAGAGCCATAGACAATTAATTAAATATAGGAAATATGTATGGTCTAAGAAAAATAAAAATAAAGACAGAAGTAAAATATTAACCCTCTCACGACCATATGACGCAGAGGTTGCCAGATTAGCAATAAGAAATAGAGTTCTCTCACTTATAATTACCTCTCCAAAATTAGTTTTCTGCCCACAGCTAACTCAAAGACAACTGCAGAGGTTAACCCTTTCACGCACATATGATGCAGAGGTTGCCAGATTAGCAATAAGAAATAGAGTTCTCTCGCTCTTATAATTACCTCTCCAAAATTAGTTTTCTGCCTACAGATAACTCAAAGACAACTACAGAGGTTGAAGTAACTAAGCTAAAGGTTTCTAAATACCCCTGATGGTAACACAGGCTTTAAAGTATCCCTAATAGGCTCAACATCGCGTCATATGTCGGAGAGGGTTAAAGTAACTAAACTAAAGGTTTATAAATACCCCTGATAGTAACAAAGGTTTTAAAGTATCCCTAATAGGCTCAAAATTGCGTCAAAATCGTGAGAGGGTTAATGTTTAATGTAAAAGAAAAGCCCGAAAAAATAGGAGACATTGAGGTAACCAGTGAGATTAAATATCTGATGGAAATGAGGGATGCCACTTACTAAAAAGAATCGTTTAAGATAAACAAATTTGCAACGGATCCCTGGTTCGAATCCACCACTAAATAGCTCAGAGAAGTGAAAATGACATACGATGACTTAATAAATATAGGTAAAGTCCAGTTCAAGAGCCGCGGAAGTCGAGTGAAGAGCACGCTCGCGTGTGAATCTGCTTGACCTGGGTTCGATCCCAGCCAAGGCGGACATTTAGTGGGTATGGTAGTACGTCCTAGCATGTTTCATATGCTCGCACCCAGTTGGGGGACACCTCGACGACATATACAGACTAATAACACGCATATTAAAGCCACTCCAACAGCTTCCTCTCTCAACACTCTTCTGAAAATAGGAAAAGTAGACAGTAGCTACGAGGTGCCGTTGTAAAGGCTTATCCCTCAATAGTCAATACCGTCACCTGACCTGAGGGTAAATTAAAAGAATGGGACTCTAAAATGTGGAGCGAACAACTGAACAAGAAACTAGTCTATATATTTATAGAAAGTGTATGATAGAAATAAGGAGAGAAGAGCTAATACTGTATATGATAATACACCAGCTTCTATACAAAGCAAGAACAAATAACCTACAATTAAAGGTGAACTACAGGAATGAACGAGAAAACAAAGATTAATACACGGTCATAACTTGGCATGAATATACAGTACTGTACTATGTATATGGGCAATTTTGATATAATTCCATTAATACTCCAGAAAAAAATACTAATATATACCGACGTTGGCATTCTCGGCGATCAGCTGTACGAGTTCAGCTGATCGGACGTGACGAAAGAATAAAGAGAGGTAGGTTGTAAACAACACACGGAGGCCTCGATTGTCAGGCCTGTTTTTCGTAATTAATTTAATACCTTTCAATTCAATACTCAACCTCTGCAAAAGATCAAACAATGTCCAGAAGATGTGGTGCGCATAAAGAAATAATCCAATCTCGCCAACAGTAAACATACAGCCAATGTTTTTGAGTGTTTATCCTGATCCAGAGTTAACCCGGCAAGTGCGGGAAGACTCTTAAGAGTTTCCCCGGGCGCCTGCGGGAAGACTTAAGATCCTGGGCCTAAAAAAATCAATTTAAAACACCCCAAAAAAACTTGAACCCTTTTTTTTTTTTGCCCCTGGGCCATGCCAAATATCACTTCTCCACATCTCCTCCTTCTCCACTTCCCCCCCCCCCCTCCTTCAATTATCACCTATTTTCCCTGTTATTCCCTGATTCTGTGGTCTATTTTCGTGCTAACATTAGCGAGTTGCAAGCAGGGCGTTGTCATCACTGTTACCAAGCGAGTGCAAGAGAGAGAGAGAGAGAGAGTATCGATCGACAGTCTCTCTCCAGACGTGGGGAAGAGTGGAGGGGAGCGAGGTTGCCTCAGCCATAAATTATGTAACTCCCGGCCTGTATCGCTGATTTTGACCATCCAAACGCTGTTTCCACTTGTTTTATTGCTGTAACAGGTTAATACCTTTATAATCAACGTAAAATAGGCACATATGGATAAGTATTAATGCTATTTATGGTAAAATAAAGATGTTAGTGATGGGAACAGCTCAAATATGTGCGCACAGGCGTGTGGTGTCTCATACCCCCCATGCGCACGTCTTAGGTTAACCTAAGACGCACGCCTGTGCGCACATATATTTTTTTTTTTTTTTTTTTTTTTGAGACAATGAACGGAGGAAGGAAAAACACAGATAAAGCAAAAAGGTCCATGTGCCTAAAGGCATCCTCCATTCATAAAATGTTTGTAACAACTGGATTTAAACATTTGTAGATTGTAAGTTTGTGGAAAGCAATTCGAGGGAAGTGAATACCAAAGAGTAGTAGTTCTAGGGATAAATGAATTTTGATAAGCAGAAGTTCTGCATTGTGGAGGAGAAAGTGTAAATTCATGGGGGCTCTCAGCTGCCCTAGTTCTACGGAGAAAGATGTGGAGAGGCGGCACAATTGAAGCAAGTTCCTCGGAACAATTGCTGTGAAAATATCTGTAGAATAATGCAAGGGATGCAACGTTTCTTCGTATGGATAATGTAGGAAGGTCCTGTGTGATTGCAGGGTTATTGATTAATCTAATAGCTTTATTTTGAATTTTGTCCAACTGCCTCAATGCAACCACTCCACTTCCACTCCACAGAGGTGAACAGTAATCCATCTGAGAACGCACATGACTTTTATATATTACGGACAACTGCTCGTCAGTGAAGAATTCTCGAACTCTGTACAGGAGTCCCAGTTTTTTAGAGGCATTCTTAGCAATGCTTCTAACATAATGTGTCCAGCTCAAGTTAGTAGTTAATGTTACACCGAGAATGTCAATACTAGGGGAAGTGGGAATATTTACATCATTGAAAAATATATGGGAGTCAGTGAGATTCTGTCGGTTAGAAAATTGAATGTACTTGGTTTTCTGTGCATTAAAGGAAACTAGATTCTTTTGTCCCCATTCTTCAATTCTAGAAAGGTCCTGGTTCAGAGAAATTGCAGTGCTTATTTTTGAATTTATAAGATCGGGTTGGGTGAAAGAATTGGTAAATGTGAAGGAACTGTGGAGTGTTGAGTCATCTGCGTAGGAATGTATTGGATTATGAGTGGTAGATATGAGATCATTGATATGAATGAGGAACAGAGTTGGAGCCAAAACTGATCCCTGGAGAACACCAGCATTTATTGAGTGAAATTGAGAATAAAGGCCATCTACCATTACACATATTTTTCTGTTATGAAGATAAGAAGAAATTAGTGGAACTAATGATGCAAGGCCGTAGTGTGACATCTTCGACAATAAGGATTGATGCCAGACTCTATCAAATGCCTTTGATATATCCAGTGCTATTGTATGTGTTTCACCATGTTGGTCTGTAGCTTGGTTGATTTGATGCGTAAGAAGGCAAAGAATGTCTGCAGTTGATCGACATCGTCTAAAACCATATTGCCTATCACTGATTAATTTATTATTCTCAAGATGCTTAATTATGTGACTATTTAATATAATTTCAAAGACATTACCATGAGTGGAAGTTATAGCTATTGGTCTGTAGTTTGATGGATCTGAAGAGGCACCTTTTTTAGGAACTGGATGGATGTTTGCTTCTTTCCAGGGTACTGGGAAGCATGAGGTATGAGTACATAGACGGAAATTTTTTGCCAATACAGGAGCGAGCACCAAGGAGCAATTCTTAAGTACTATTGGAGGAATTTCATCTGGACCTTATCTACTGAGAGATTCTGAAAAATAGTTTTGACATGTCTGGTGTGGATCTTAAGTGAGGGAATTTCAGGCGAATTCAAATTAAGTACAGGGACATCTTGATTTATTTCATCTAAGGTTGAGTTGGTGGAGAAAATATCCGCAAGAAGGTTAGTTTTACCTCGTGGGTCACTTACAAGATTGCCAGTCGGAGATTTTAATGGTGGAATGGATGAAGCAGTTGTGAAGTTGGATTTGAATGAGTTAAGAGTAGACCAAAATATTTTGTTATCATTTGGATTATTTAGAAGTTTATTTGCCTGCTTGTGGAGAAAGTTTGATTTAGTTAGGTTTAATATTTAAGCTGTTCCCATCACTAACATCGTTATTTTACCATAAATAGCATTAATACTTATCCATATGTGCCTATTTTAGGTTGATTATAAAGGTATTAACCTGTTACAGCAATAAAACAAGTGGAAACAGTATTTGGATGGTCAAAATCGGCGATACAGGCCAGGAGTTACATAATTTATGGGTGAGGCAACCTCCCTCCCCTCCACTTTTCCCCACGTCTGGAGAGAGACTGTCGATCGATACTCTCTCTCTCTCTCTCTCTCTCTTGCACTCGCTTGGTAACAGTGATGACAATGCCCTGCTTGCAACTCGCTAATGTTAGCACGAAAATAGACCACAGAATAAGGGAATAACAGGGAAAAGGTGATAACTGAAGGACGGTGGGGGGGGGGGGGAAGTGGAGAAGGAGGGGATGTGGAGGAGTGATATTTGGCAAGGCCCAGGGGCCAAAAAAAAAAAAAAAAGGGTTCAAGTTTTTTTGGGGTGTTTTAAATGGATTTTTTTAGGCCCAGGATCCTAAGAGTCTTCCCGCAGTCGCCCGGGGAAACTCTTAACCCGGGAACTGTGGGAAGACTCTTAAGAGTTCCCCCGGCGGACTGCGGGAAGACTCTTAAAAGTAAGGGAAAAAAAAAATCCATTTAAAACACCCCAATTTTAATTTTTTTTTTTTTTTTGCCCCTGGGCCATGCCAAATATCACTCTTCCACCTCCCCTCCTTCCCCACTTTCCTCCCCTCCTTCAGTTATTACCTATTTTCCCTGTTATTCCCTTATTCTGTGGTCTATTTTCATGCTAACATTAGCGAGTTGGTAGCAGGGCGTTGTCATCACTGTTACCAAGCGTGGGAAAGAGCGAGAGACTATTGCGTAACAGTGTCTCTCCAGACAAGGGGAGGGGAGGAGGGGAGGGAGGTTGCCTCAGCCATACATTATGTAACTCCCGGCCTGTATCGCCGATTTTGACCATCCAAACGCTGTTTCCACTTGTTTTATTGATGTAACAGGTTAATACCTTTATAATCAACCTATAATAGGCGCATATGGATAAGTATTAATGCTATTTATGGTAAAATAACGATGTTAGTGATGGGAATAGCTCAAATACGTCAGCACAGGAGTGTGGTGTCTCATACCCCCCATGCGCACTTCTTAGGTTAAGAGTCTTCCTGCACTTGCCGGGTTAAGGGAGGTCGCTTGTAAAGCCTATTTCTTAATTAAACTATCGTTTTCTGTTCAATTTATATATCACGGTCCTTTGACCAGACGGTGATGAAGGCAAATGTTGAGCTGTACACATGCATACAAATTATAAGAGTTTCTCACATAAAAAAAGACTACAGATTCACCCATTTCCCATGTCAAGAGTTCCCGCCATTGACACCAGTGACGTCATGGAAAACATGCCAGTTCTCGCCATATAAAATAAGTTAGATAAGCTATATTTCTATGTTGTTAAAACACATTGATGAAAGTTCTTCATATACCTAAAACCAATCAGATCCCATTGGACATTAAAGTTTGAATAGCTTTCATCCCTGGAATTAAATTATAGAAATAGATTCACAGGAGGAAACACAGGATGTGATATGTGTGGGGATGGAATAGCTAGAGGACCTAAAGCATTTCATTCTGTGGTGCCCTGCATACACAGAGTAAAGAAGCTGGGAGCCTCTATTCCAACAACCATTTATAGAAGATGAATCCCATATACAAGGTAGTTTATTGTTTAGTAGCCATAGCATAGATGCAATATATAGTTTTTGGAGAATGAGCTGGATACACAGGCCTAGTTTGCCTTTTTCCAGAGGATCTACTGTAAGAACTGTAAGAAACTGTAAGAGAAAAAGAGAAAAACAAAGAAACAATACATGAAGAAACCACAAACAATATATAAAGATGTAAGAAACAAGAACCAAAATAAAAAAAACAAGAAGAAAGGAAACAAGCAAGAAGAAAGAAGAAGCAGCACATAATACATTTTACTGTTAAATTAGAAACTGCTTGCACCCAGTCGGGGTACACTTCGACGACGTATACAGCTGACTAATAACACGCATAACAAAGCCACTCCAACAGCTTTCTCTCTCTCCAAGACCCCTTCTCCCCTCTCTACACCCTTCAGAAAAATAAGAAAATAGAATGTAGATACGAGATGCCGTTGTAAAGGCTTATCCCTCAGTACCTTCACCTAACCTGACAATGACATGACATGCCTGGAAACACGACAAAAGGGAAGCGCCGTTGCAAAGGCATAGCTTCCCGACCAGCAACTGAACTGACCATATGGAGCCGGACTGGTAAAAACAAAAAATATATATATATATTGTCCACACTTTTAATAGTACATAAATACCGAAACTCGAGGAAAGTTTCGTACTTACGAGATGTAATAGACATAAAATACGATAAACGCAGGTCGATCCACACTCCAACGTCATCTGTTCAACAGCGTAAACACACGACTGCAGGCGGACTGGCGGACCGCTAGATATACCTAAAACTACCCAAACATAACGTAGGCTATTTCTTCTTCTTCTTCTATTGAGCTTTGCCCGTAGACTCCGCTGTTGTATTCAAGTTTGGTCCACAGGGCTGACCTTTCTATCGGTACTGGCTCAGAAAATGTTAGTAAGAGAGAAAGTTGATAATCTTCAAGGATTATTAGAAACAATTTATTAGAGAAAATAGGCACCAATAGATTCGCCATATTTTTCTCCATATAGTCCGCATGGAGGATGTACGTTATTGACAAATTGAAAAAATACCCTTTTCACTGAAAAATACACCAAAAATCTGTCAAAGATGTCAAATAGCGGGGGTGTGGGGGCGGCAGCCCCCACCCATAATACTAGGATAGGTTAGGTAAGGTTGTTAGTAAAATACCCCAAAAAGGGAATCCCCCCACCAACCTCCCGACCAACAACCCAGTGGTAATTCCGCAAGAACCAGAGCGAAAACCAACCAGGACTTAAGGACCCAACAGCAAGAAGGGAAAGTGGGACGCACCCGCAAGATCAAAGGAAGCCGCCAACCCTGTCAGTCAACAGAGGAGCGCACGACTGGACCAGGGGACCGACCCCAACACGGCCGGAAAGAAAAAGGCCCCAAAGGCACGTCGGCCAAAAATGGTGGATCCCCAACCTTTTTAACATTCACAACACCCACATATCAACCCCATGCTCAGCTGTCCTTTTTCTGTTGTAGTAACTAAGTATATATATAGATAGGATAGGTGCCCCCGTGCTCAGTTGCTCCTTGCCTTGTTCTTCTAGTAACTAAGTGTATATGTTATGCCCTGTTTTTCTACAGGTTTAACTTGGGTAATGTGAGTTCTAATTGACTGGGTATATAAGGCTGCATGCACAATACAAGATATGAGGAATAGAGAACACAAAGAAACACATGGTAGCAAGTTACACGATCACGTTTATTGATATACCACTGCAGAATACTTGTGTAAGACAATATAATAGAATTGAACAACACTAGCATAAGTGGATCTGGATGGAGCCTAGTCTCCCACTTCCAACGTTCAGGTATTAATCTTCTGATCACTGGCTTTGATTCCACAGGTTTATATACCGAAGACCATCAATGTTACTTAGAGATTCATATTCTGTTAGATTTATTACTGGTAGCTCTGGTGCACAAGTAGTAGTTCACAGACTAGATTAGACACGCGTATTTTAGAGCACGGGAATTCTAGTAACCTCAGGGGGTGTACTGATCTAAGTTTTATATTCTTGTCTCAGAAATACATAGAACGCAAATCAGTGGGCGAACCTTCAGCTATCACTAGGGTTTCCTTCTAGGTAATAATATCTGGGCATATGGTTGATTACGAGAGTTATTATCGCCTGTTAAATAATGAACACTGATACGCTTAGCACTTCCTAATTGAATGGTTATATGAATTATACTGGGGCAAAGAGATAGCCACTTCGTAGAAATATTAATTAGTGAATCTTTAAACAGCACAGTAATATGTAGTACTGCTAAAGGGAATCTTGGGTAGCATCTGATGGGTCTGGTCCTGGTTATCTTGCGTCCATGATGTTGGGGGCTAACGACTGGTTCCGCGGCCGTCCAGGGGGCCCATATGTGTGAAGTTCTCAAATACGTGGGCAGGTCCTTCTATCCAAATCTGCCACGGAGTCTGCCGGCTCTGGAATCTCACTCCGGAACAACACAAGGGCAGAGTTAGAAGTTAACTGCAGGGTAGTGACCCCTGGTTGGTGTCTAGCTTTCAACTGATTTGACTGGGGGCGGGAGCTAGATTTATAGGCTCGGTTCTGGACCCGTAGACAGTAGGGATCTCGAGTCTTATGGACTTATTTGAGCTCTCAATAGATATGGAGACTAGGTAAGATGGTATTTACTGTTGTGGCACATGGCTATAGGAAAGCCTTTATATTTTCATATAACTGAGCCTTAGTAAGAGGTACTATTTTGGCTATACTGGAAGTATTTAGGGGAGAGAGACTGAATCTACTTTGCGAGGAGGATGGGGACAGCTGTGATAGGAGCGTGTCTCTAGATTGTTCAATCTTCATTCTATGGTATAGCTGAGGTGCTAATTTAGTGATCAGAGAATGCAAGAAAGGTAAATGGTTTATTGTGAGTTAATAGAGGTTAGTAAAGGTGTTAGTCATGCATGGTTAGTTCATTGATAGGAAGAATTCCTGTGCTACCTGGCAATGACTCGGAAGTCAAAACAGGGGCCAGGTATACCTCCGCGGGGGTGGGGGTCTCCCTCCTCGGGTGGGCAAAAAGGGTGAGCTGGGCGCCCTCTCTCTGTGATAGTCGTCCGGCGGCTGTGGCTAGGGGCTTGCCATATCACCAGTGTTTGTAATAACCCTCTGTGTATGAGACAGATGTGGGTGTCCTTAATACCAAAACCGAAGGTGCCTTAGCTAGCTGTTTTTACTCGGCTGGTTGTTGATTGTAGGGTTTGCTGGATGTGGTGGAGACTGGGTTGCTAACTCTGCCACATTTATCTGGAAGTATGGCAATAGAAGTTAGTTACTGGCGAGGCGGCTAGCCTCGCACCGACGACCATTGGGTGCAGGGTTGTGAATGGGTTGTAAGAGAATAGATGGCATGCACAGGGTTAGTAAAGTTCTAATGTTGTTCTGGCCTACTAAGGGAAGGTAGGCTGGATAGGAGTATATATATAAAAAGCTGGAGAGCATTAGTAACGGACAATTCAAGGATCTTCAAGAGGTATGAGAGAGAGACTAGGTCGGACAAGAGTAGAGAAGTGCGGGGTCTTATAATGAGAGGGGGGGGGGGGGGAGTGCAGGGGGGCTATAGGGGAATTTGACCCTAAGGTCTCTGGGCGTGGGGGTGGCATTAGGCTGCAGTTGATATGGAAGTTTGAAAAGGCAGTAGAATACGTTAGCCAAATGCTACCGGGGAATGCAACTATGGGGTGGTATATGAGTCTGGAAAAGATAGAGTTATGTGATCAGTCCGAGGGGTTATGGATACTATTAGTTGGCCCTGGGAACTGCGTTTTCTATTAAATAAATATACCAACAACAGCGGCAGTTCGTAGGGGTACTTAGTTATTGTTTCGGGGTACTTATGACAGATACTGGTAACCAGGTTATCTTATACAATCTCTGGTTGGGGTAAGAGGTGTAAGACACAAAGTAAATTGGCGTAGTGTGGACTGTGGATACGAAGGAGGCAAGGGGAAGACGTATGACAATTGTAGAAAGTAAATGGAAAAAAGTGAACACAATGGCGGATAAAAATACTTAACCTAAGGATTGCATACATCGATGAACGATGACATTATAGTCGTCGTCCTAATAAGGTGATGAAACCTGGTTGATCTGTACTTGCCACAATACGACACAAGGACAGTGCCGCTATGTCGTATCAATGCTGGTGGCAGTTAACCCTTAATTAGCGGCGAGCAACATAAGTCGAGTTAAATAAAGCTGGACTATGTGGCGGCGCTCGACATAACTCGAGTGGCAATTTCAGCACGTAATGTGGCTGAGAGAGAGACAAGTGGTGGCAGGAGACTAGCGAGCGTATATCCAGACCACCGCGGCGAACCTACTGACACAAATCTCAGCTCCCTCCTCCCTCTCTCACTCGCTACATACTCAATTATGTACTGAAAGTACCGAATTACCTGCTTTTTGCACTCGCGTTGCACGGTTATTGCAAGAAAACTATCCATCATACAAGGATCGTTATGGTGTCATTCGAAAGCTCTGTTTATGCCCTTTCAGGGATAGGTACTTGTTTTACGTTCTGGGTCTTATTTAGGCATGAAAATGATCACGTAAACAGCCCTATTTTGGCTAAAAACACCCCGCTGTGCGGTACACATAAATAAACCGCATAGGCCGCTCGTAAGGTGTTAACAATGTATAAAGCAAATTTAAAAGATAGTCAGAAAAGTGTAGGTTAACAAGAAAAGTAGTATGACTAAGGGAAAAAAATAATATATACAGTATATGGAAAACATGTAAATTTAAGAAAGAACAGATAATTAACCTAACAAGTGCGCATGGGGGTAATTGGAAACGTCCCCCTGTGCTGACGTATTTGAGGTGTTTCCGTCACTAAAATATTCATTGTACCATTAATAGTATTAATACTTATCCATATGCACCTATTATGGGTTGATTATAAAGGTATTAACCTGAAACAACAATAAAACGAGTGAAAACAGCGTTTGGATGGTCAAAATCGGAGATATAGCCCGCGAGTTGTATAATGTATGGGTGAGGCAAGCTGCTTTCCCGCCAATTTCCCCCAAGGCCACTGAGACACAGTTGATCGATACTCTCTCTCTCTCTCTTGCACTCGCTTGCCATCAGTGATGACAACACCCTGCTTGCAACTCGCTAATGTTAGCACGAAAATATACCTCAGAATAAGGGAATAACAGGGAAAATAGGTGATAACTGAAGGAGAGGAGGAAAGTGGGGAAGGAGGGGAGGTAGAGGACTGAGATTTTGAATGGCCCAGGGGCCAAGAAAAAATAAAAAAATAAAAAAATAAAAATAAACAAAATATTTTTTTTTCGATGTCAAAAGTTGATTTTTTTTTTCACTCACTCTTAAGAGTCTCCCAGCAGTCCGCCAGGGGAACTCTTAACCCGGGAGCTGAGGGGAGACTCTTAAGAGTTCCCCCGGCGCACTGCGGGGAGACTCTTAAGAGTCAGAGAAAACAAAAATCAACTTTTGACATCGAAAAAAAAAAAAAAAAAAAATTATTTTTATTTTTTTTTTTGGCCCCTGGGCCATGCAAAATCTCAGTCCTCTACCTCCCCTCCTTCCCCACTTTCCTCCTCTCCTTCAGTTATCACCTATTTTCCCTGTTATTCCCTTATTCTGAGGTATATTTTCGTGCTAACATTAGAAATCCGATTGGAGGGTGTGGTCATCACTGATAGCAAGCGAGTGCAAGAGAGAGAGAGAGAGTATCGATCGACTGTGTCTCAGTGGCCTTGGGGGAAATTGGCGGGAAAGCAGATTGCCTCACCCATACATTATACAACTCGCGGGCTATATCTCCGATTTTGACCATCCAAACGCTGTTTTCACTCGTTTTATTGTTGTTTCAGGTTAATACCTTTATAATCAACCCATAATAGGCGCATATGGATAAGTATTAATGCTATTAATGGCACAATCAATATTTTAGTGACGGAAACACCTCAAATACGTCAGCACAGGGGGACGTTTCCAATTACCCCCATGCGCACTTCAGAGGTTAAGAGTCTCCCAGCAGTTCCCGGGTTAAGAACACAGGAAATTAAGAAGAGGTAAAGTGTTTAACAATGTATAAAGCAAATTTAAAAGATAGTCAGAAAAGTGTAGGTTAACAAGAAAAGTAGTATGACTAAGGGAAAAAAATAATATATACAGTATATGGAAAACATGTAAATTTAAGAAAGAACAGATAATTAAGAACACAGGAAATTAAGAAGAGGTAAAGTGTTTAACAATGTATAAAGCAAATTTAAAAGATAGTCAGAAAAGTGTAGGTTAACAAGAAAAGTAGTATGACTAAGGGAAAAAAATAATATATACAGTATATGGAAAACATGTAAATTTATAGAATCATGCTCAATCGCTTAGGAATTGAAAACAATCAAAACAATTTAGTACAATAATATCCTCATCATCATCAGGGGGGGGTATTTAGGGTCGCCGTTAGTCTGGGTGACGGTCTGGTAATAGGGGGGGGGGTGGTTGTGGCTTTGACCTTTGGGTTTCACTTTCACTTTGGAAGGGCGGGGTGGATATACCATTAGTTCTTGTCGTTAGGAATGTGGGTCTGGGGGCGAGCTGGCCCGGGGCCAGTTTTGGAGGGGGGGTCTAAGTGGTTTCGGTCGGGGGTAGTGATAGGGCGGTTTTAAAGATGAAACGGGCATGTCGAGTCGGGGTTGTTGTTGCGGAAGAGGTTGGTGCTGGGGAGGGGTTGAATTGTGTAGAGAGTTGTGGTCGTGAGCGGGGTTTGGGGAAGGGTGAGTCAGGCTGAAGGTTGAGAGTTTACTATGATCGGGTGGTTTGGAGGTTTGGGGTGTGGGGATTTGATAGGGAGATGGTGGGGGGGTGGGTCTGGGCAGGCAGGGTTGTGGTTTGAGAGGGGTTGAATTTGGACTGATTTTATTTTCGGGAGAGACATGGATGGGATTTCGAGGAGTGGTTGAAGTTGAGAGGTTGATTATGTTGTTTGGGGCGAGAGAGAGAGTATTTTGGGGTTTAGCCAAGGTGGAAAAAGTTTTGTGGTTGGATTGGGATGAGAGTGGTATTTTGTCGAGCAGGATCTTTGGGGGTGGAATTTGGGGGGGGGGGGGAAACGGTGAAGAGGGGGAGGTTGAAAGTTTAGCTGGGCTCATGATGGTGGGGGACCGACTGGTGAGCAGGTGTTCGGTACGCATGAGGGGGGGGAACCACTTTGGTGGGGGTCACGCGTGAGGGGGGGGGTTAACGGCGCGTGTGGGAGGATCAGAGTGGTGGGGTGTGTCGGTGGCAGTGACGGTTTGTTTAGAGGTTATCCGGGGTTGGTGGGTTTGTCTGTCATGAGGGGGTGAGTCAAGTGTGGGGTTTTGAAGTTTATTAGGGGTGTGAATTGTGGGGGGGTGGAAGGGAGCTACTGACGGAAAACTGTCACAAGGGAAATTTTGTTGGTGGGTGAATAGCTGAGCATTTCGGGGGGAAGGGGGGGAACATAGTTGGGTCCCTAGGTCGTCACGCGTGAGGGGAGGATTAACGGCGCGTGTGGGAGGGTCAGGGTGGTGAGAGGTGAGCGAGTTAGGAAACGGGATTTGTTGGGGGGACTGCGGCGGGTTGGTGGGGGAAGAGTTAGGTGTAGAACAAGGGTTATTGGTAGAGGACTGATGTATTGATTTGGGGTTGTTAACAGGACGAATTTGGGGAATTTTCTTGGTGTCAGTCTCGGTCTGGTTAAAGGTTATGTGGGACTGGGGAGGATTAGTGGGGGCAGAGTTAGGCATAGGACATGGGTTATTGAGGGAGGAGTGATGTACTGATTTGGGGTTGTTAACAGGACGAGTTTGGGGAATTTTCTTGGTGGCAGTCTCGGTCTGGTTAGAGGTTATCTGGGACTGGTGAGTTAGTTTGACATGAGAGGGCGAGTCAAGTGTGGGGTTTCGAAGTTTTCTAGGGATGTGAATTGTGTGGGGGTGGAAGGGAGCTACTGACTGAAAACTGTCACAAGCTACCGACGGAAAACTGTCACAAGGGAAATTTTGTTGGTGGGGGGATAGCTGAACATTTCTGGGGTCATGGGGAAAATATGTTGTGGTAGGCCTACATAGGTAGGCATAGCTAGAATACGGGGCTTGTTGGGGGGGCTGCGGAGGGTTGGTGGGGGAAGAGTTAGGTGTAGAACAGGGGTTATTGGTAGAGGACTGATGTATTGATTTGGGGTTGTTAACAGGACGAATTTTGGGAATCTTCTTGGTGGCAGTCACGGTCTGGTTAGCGGTTATCTGGGGTTGGTGGGTTTGTTTGACATGCATAGAAAAAGGATGGGGTTTATGGGGAAACACAATTGATGGAAGATGATCGTTGGTGGATGGCTGTGCAGGGGAAAATTTAGGGATGGTCAGAGAGGATAGAGGCAAGGAAGAGTGCACTGGGGTTGGACTTTCACCGGAAGTCATTTTGGAAGGGTGCACGGAGTCTTGGATAGGGGATTCATCGAACTGCGTAGGCATTCTTCTCTGATGGAGAGCATAATTATGTTCTTCGAATAAGCCATACGGGTCGAGATGGGCGGTGATGTGGGGTGGGAGGATGTTTAACAATGCGGTGAATAAGAGTTCATTTTGTTGGTCGTAATCTTCATAGCTATACGTGGTCCTCACGTATCTGTAGAGTTGTATGAGGGTCACATTTATATCCCCTTCATACTTGATCTCGTCGACTTTTATTATTTTGGGGGCGACGGGGGAACCCAAAAGTGGATCTAAGGTCCGGATCACGAAGGATCGAAACTGGTTCCAGGTAAACTCTGGTGTATTCTGTGTCACAGTTTGGCGAATAAATTCTTTAAAGGTAGGCTTATCAACAAGTTGGGAAACGGCTTCTCCCACCTGTATAATATGCAAAATTGCCATGGCGATTTTTTCGCGGTCATTATGAAGTACCACATCGTACACTGGCTTTATTATGTCTAAGTAACTGGTGATATCATACGTGTTTACATCATACTTGGGAATGTGTGCGAGTGGCTGAAAATTTCGCGATGTTGCCATGCTTCTACTGTTCCAAACTTGCAGTGTAATGCAACCTTTTATCTGAATCAAGAACCACCGCTGCCGCCAATGTTATGCCCTGTTTTTCTACAGGTTTAACTTGGGTAATGTGAGTTCTAATTGACTGGGTATATAAGGCTGCATGCACAATACAAGATATGAGGAATAGAGAACACAAAGAAACACATGGTAGCAAGTTACACGATCACGTTTATTGATATACCACTGCAGAATACTTGTGTAAGACAATATAATAGAATTGAACAACACTAGCATAAGTGGATCTGGATGGAGCCTAGTCTCCCACTTCTAATGTTCAGGTTTTTGTTTTTGTTTTTTTTCTATGTGATTGAGGGAGGCAAAAGGCATAACTGCCTATAGCGAGTGCCTCCCCCATAGTTGAAAGAGTGACAGGGCCAAAATCAAGGGACGTTCGAGCCAAAATGCCTGGACACACGGAGTTTGAAGCAATTTAAGTCATAGGAAGAGGGAAAGACTGATTCTGGGAGAGAGTTCCAGAGCTCAGCTGTTGAGTAGAAGAAAGTTTGAGAGTAACGTTTCACTCTTGGGTTGGAGATTGCACAGAGTAGGGGTGGGATTGAGTTGCAAGACGGGTACCACGTGCCCTACGTAAAGGAGGTGGTATGCACTGGGATAGCTCTGAGGAACACTGATTATTATAGTAGCGATAGAATAGCGAGAGAGATGCAACATTGCGGCGGAGAGAGAGAGATTGCAGAGAGTTGGTGAGTGGACGGGAGTTAATGATACGAAAGGCCTTCCTTTCAACTTTGTCAAGGAGAGCAGTGTGAGAGGAACCTCCCCACACATGTGAACAATACTCAATACAAGGGCGCACTATGCCCCTGTACAGAGCAAGAAGCTGTGCAGGGAAAAGAACCCCCTAAGGCGGTTGAGCACACCCAGCTTCTGGGAGGCTGCCTTAGCAAGACTGGTAATATGGTCCTTCCAAATGAGAGCAGAAGAAAAAGAGACACCAAGAATATTGAGAGAAGATGAAGGGTTGATTTTTGTATTGTTGAAGAATAAGGGATAGTCCGCTGGGATCCTGACGGGTAGATAGATGGAGAAATTGGGTTTTGGAAGCATTAAAGTTAACAAGGTTTTCTCAGCCCCAATTGGAAATAGTATTTAGATAAGAATTTAAGAGTTCTATGGCTTCATTACGTTTGTCGTTGAGGGATTGCTGGCTGGGGCGTTCTGAAAAACTGGAGTAGTGCAAGGTTGAGTCGTCTGCGTATGAATGGATGGGAATTAAGGTACAGTTAGGAGATCTTTATAAAAATTAGAAAGAGAATAGGATATAGGACAGAGCCCTGAGGAACACCGGAGTTTATAGGGTGAGGAAGTGAACAATGGCCGTCCACAACCGCGGCTATGGAACGGCCGGAAAGGAAATTAGAGACAAAGGCACAGATGGAGGGATAGAACCGAAGGAGGGTAGTTTAGAAATAAAGATTTATGCCAGACTCTATCGAAGGCTTTCCATATGTCAAGTGCAATAGAAAAGTCCTCACCAAAGTCCCGGAAGGAGGATGCCCAAGTGTTAGTAAGATATGAAAGAACCCAGTAGAGCGACCCTTAAGGAGAACTGGCGATCTGAGAGCAGATTATGAGAAGAGAAATGCTTAAGAAATTGGAGCAAGAATAGTTTCAAAAACTTTAGAAAGACAAGAGATAAGAGCAATTGGACGATAGTTGGAGGGTTGAGAGCGGTCACCCTTCTTTGGGACAGGATGAATGTGAGCAAACTTCCAGCATGAAGGGAAGACGTTAGAGGATAGACAGAGACGAAAGAGTTTGCCTAGGCAGGGAGTCAGCACGGAAGCACAGTTTTTGAGAACAACAGGAGGAACACCGTCCGGACCGTACGCCTTATTAGTGTTAAGCCCAGAGAGGGTAGAAAGTACATCTTTAGAAGAGATTAGGATATTAGGCATAAGTAAGAGAGAGGAGGGCGGAGAGGGAGGAATTAATCTTCTGATCACTGGCTTTGATTCCACAGGTTTATATACCGAAGACCATCAATGTTACGTAGCGATTCATATTCACTGTTAGATTTATTACTGGTAGCTCTGGTGCACAAGTAGTAGTTCACAGACTAGATTAGACACGCGTATTTTAGAGCACGGGAATTCTAGTAACCTCAGGGGGTGTACTGATCTAAGTTTTATATTCTTGTCTCAGAAATACATAGAACGCAAATCAGTGGGCGAACCTTCAGATATCACTAGGGTTTCCTTCTAGGTAATAATATCTGGGCATATGGTTGATTACGAGAGTTAGTATCGCCTGTTAAATAATGAACACTGATACGCTTAGCACTTCCTAATTGAATGGTTATATGAATTATACTGGGGCAAAGAGATAGCCACTTCGTAGAAATATTAATTAGTGAATCTTTAAACAGCACAGTAATATGTAGTACTGCTAAAGGGAATCTTGGGTAGCATCTGGTGGGTCTGGTCCTGGTTATCTTGCGTCCATGATGTTGGGGGCTAACGACTGGTTTCGCGGCCGTCCAGGGGGCCCATATGTGTGAAGTTCTCAAATACGTGGGCAGGTCCTTCTATCCAAATCTGCCACGGAGTCTGCCGGCTCTGGAATCTCACTCCGGAACAACACAAGGGCAGAGCTAGAAGTTAACTGCACGGTAGTGACCCCTGGTTGGTGTCTAGCTTTCAACTGATTTGACTGGGGGCAGGAGCTAGATTTATAGGCTCGGTTCTGGACCCTGTAGACAGTAGGGATCTCGAGTCTTATGGACTTATTTGAGCTCTCAATAGATATGGAGACTAGGTAAGATGGTATTTACTGTTGTGGCACATGGCTATAGGAAAGCCTTTATATTTTCATATAACTGAGCCTTAGTAAGAGGTACTATTTTGGCTATACTGGAAGTATTTAGGGGAGAGAGACTGAATCTACTTTGCGAGGAGGATGGGGACAGCTGTGATAGGAGCGTCTCTCTAGATTGTTCAATCTTCATTCTATGGTATAGCTGAGGTGCTAATTTAGTGATCAGAGCATGCAAGAAAGGTAAATGGTTTATTGTGAGTTAATAGAGGTTAGTAAAGGTGTTAGTCATGCATGGTTAGTCATTGATAGGAAGAATTCCTGTGCTACCTGGCAATGACTCGGAAGTCAAAACAGGGGCCAGGTATACCTCCGCGGGGGTGGGGGTCTCCCTCCTCGGGTGGGCAAAAAGGGTGAGCTGGGCGCCCTCTCTCTGTGATAGTCGTCCGGCGGCTGTGGCTAGGGGCTTGCCATATCACCAGTGTTTGTAATAACCCTCTGTGTATGAGACAGATGTGGGTGTCCTTAATACCAAAACCGAAGGTGCCTTAGCTAGCTGGTTTTACTCGGCTGGTTGTTAATTGTAGGGTTTGCTGGATGTGGTGGAGACTGGGTTGCTAACTCTGCCACATTTATCTGGAAGTATGGCAATAGAAGTTAGTTACTGGCGAGGCGGCTAGCCTCGCACCGACGACCATTGGGTGCAGGGTTGTGAATGGGTTGTAAGAGAATAGATGGCATGCACGGGGTTAGTAAAGTTCTAATGTTGTTCTGGCCTACTAAGGGAAGGTAGGCTGGATAGGAGTATATAATTATATAAAAAGCTGGAGAGCGTTAGTAACGGACAATTCAAGGATCTTCAAGAGGTATGAGAGAGAGACTAGGTCGGACAAGAGTAGAGAAGTGCGGGGTCTTATAATGAGAGGGGGGGAGTGCAGGGGGCTATAGGGGAATTTGACCCTAAGGTCTCTGGGCGTGGGGGTGGCATTAGGCTGCAGTTGATATGGAAGTTTGAAAAGGCAGTAGAATACGTTAGCCAAATGCTACCGGGGAATGCAACTATGGGGTGGTATATGAGTCTGGAAAAGATAGAGTTATGTGATCAGTCCGAGGGGTTATGGATACTATTAGTTGGCCCTGGGAACTGCGTTTTCTATTAAATATAAATATACCAACAACAGCGGCAGTTCGTAGGGGTACTTAGTTATTGTTTCGGGGTACTTATGACAGATACTGGTAACCAGGTTATCTTATACAATCTCTGGTTGGGGTAAGAGGTGTAAGACACGAAGTAAATTGGCGTAGTGTGGACTGTGGATACGAAGGAGGCAAGGGGAAGACGTATGACAATTGTGGAAAGTAAATGGAAAAAGGTGAACACAATGGCGGATAAAAATACTTAACCTAAGGATTGCATACATCGATGAACGATGACATTATAGTCATCGTCCTAATAAGGTGATGAAACCTGGTTGATCTGTACTTGGCACAATACGACACAAGGACAGTGCCGCTATGTCGTATCAATGCTGGTGGCAGTTAATATATAGACTTAGTTTACTAGAGGAACAATGCAAGGGGCGACTGAGCACGGGTTACATATATCTATACTCGTCATGGAAAATTATATACGAGGTCTAGGGACAAGCGTGGGTGTTTTAACTTCTAAGATATATAACATCTACTTCTCGGATGTAAGAACATACATAGATATAATTATGGCTGTCTGATGTGTTGGCATTGGCTCAACGTCGGGACAGGGCATGGTGTTTTTAATATGAATGTATATTCCTGTTCATCATCTTTGTAGTTAGGAGTGTAGGACACGAGGGGGTTAGTGTACGTGAGGTGTGGAAAATGGTCAGTTTAGAAAAGGTAAATGGGTGCAGCCTGGAGCTGCTTAGCCCTGCGGGCTTGGGCCTGTCTGAAATGGCTGGCTCGGTCAGCTGGTCCTTTCGTTCTGTGGACCTTTCCTTTGGGTGTTTCTGTGTGGTGTTCGCTCGTGGCTTCTGTGGTGGGCTTCTTGTTCTGGGGCAAGTATATATAATATTAACCGGAGTATGCCACCAGTATTGATACGACATAGCGGCACTGTCCTTGTGTTGTATTGTGCCAAGTGCATACCAACCCGGTTTCATCATCTTATTAGGACGACGTCTATAATGCCGTCATTTATGAATGTATTCAATCCTTAGGGTAACTATCTGTTATCCACGAAGTTTTCTCTTTTCCACTTAACTCCGCATGTTACATGCCTCTTAAAATCCCAGTCTTCTAAAATACAAACCACATGACTTTCCTCCTGGACATTCTTGATGTACCAACTAAGTATGTATTTAATTAGATAACCACCTTGTGGGTTATAGTACTTTTATTGTGTAGGTGCGAAGGCGATCTCAAGACACCTTCGATTTCCAGTCCACAACGAACCCGATCATGATTATGTCAGCCCTATAATTAATTATGTAACCCCCATACCCCCCCTTCGTTCTCTGACCTAACCTCTAACCCGCAATACTAACCCTCTGCCAGTTATTGTATTGAGTCATATCTGTTGATTTATATATGTTTAATTATGACCAATCTGCATACGATCATCTCAAAGGGAATGCAGGAAAACTACCTAGTATCTCTCTCCATTACGAGAATAGATATATGCAGCCACCCTGCTCAGTTACAACACCCACATACCAACCCCATGCTCAGCTGTTCTTTTCTTTTGTAGTAACTAAGTATATAGATATGTACCCCCGTGCTGTTACCCTTCTTCTAGTAACCAAGTGTAGGCCTATATATTATATTAACCGGAATTTGCCCGATCGATATTGCTACGACACAGAGGCACTGCCCATGTCGAATCGTATTCCGTGCATTCCAACCAAGTCCCATTCACCTTAATTTGACGACAACTAATACTGTCCTTCATGCATGTATTTCAATCCTTAGGGTAATTATCTTTTATCCACCATGTTATTCCTCTCTTCCATTTAATTTTCCACAATTGTTACATGTCTTCCAATCACCACCTCCTAATCCACAATCCACACTACTCTGTTTTGCTTCGTGACCCCATGCTCAGTTGTAACCTTTTTGGGTCACCCTGTCCTTTTCTCCTTCACGCCCCACTGCACACACCACACTACCTGTTCGATTGTAGGGCAATGCCACCCCTATGTCCAGCGCATTAAGGGTCACTATCCTAGGTCACGAGCGGCGCGGCGCCCTAGTCTCAAACCACCCCCTTTCCAATATCCAACCCCCACCTGTAAAGACGCCCAGACGAACGTTCTAACATGCCGATCCCGTTCATTTCCTCACCCCAATAAATAGCAGATAAAGACCCATTCTTGTAACCACATTTACTACCCTCTAACTTGCTAGCCTAACTCGCAACCTGAACCAGGACGGCGGGAGGCTACAACATACAACCTCTCGCCCCCTAAGAAGTCAACGATTCCGCCTGACTTGCATTTTCACGAAAACCACTATTCATGAGCCCCACGAGTAATCCTAGTAGGTAAAAACTAGAGCCCATGATCAACCCTCCCTAGGAGTATCACTCTTGACCCCACCACATCATAGGAAAACCCCATTAGCGTAGAGAATCCCACCCACCCCAAAGGGACCCCCCCAGCCCCCACGTACGTTCACCATGACCCACACGTAGCCAACAAATTCTTGCCAGACACCAGGTGAATTTCCAACAGGTGATGAATTAACCATCTAAATATCTATCCAAATACCATCCTATCCCATCCTTACCCAAAACCAAAATCTTCCTTATGCCATCCTAGAATCCGAATAGCATGTCAGCTAGACCAGAGAAGGATACTTAGGTGAATTGATGAATAATACCTCGATCCCAGCCTAGTCACGTAGGGCGCCAGCAAAGTAGTACTGTACTTAAAAACCTTCACCAAATCCGCCTAAACAACTCTACTAGTAGGCCTACCTCATAATAGAGTTAAGATATCCACGATAATAAATCAGATGACAAGTTACTTACCGCCTCATTAAAGACCCCCCTCCCTAACCCCCTAAGTTCACCAGAATAAATTAACTACTTCATAGCACTGAATTTCAATACTTCTAGAATATTCCTGAGGCTTCCTTGACCAGCCTATAAATAAGACACAGAGACAACAGTCGGCCAGTTGAATATTAGAGCTCAAAGCAACGGTTGACCGCATTGTGTTGTCGTCTAGTATTCCCCCCCCCCCTCAAGATTCTCGATAACTTCGGCGTTCCGTGATCTGTGCAACTCTGTGAGGAAGTGAATTAAACTCTTTATGAATATACTATTGCGTTCGGGAGTGCCGGCAGTAATATTATATTGGTAGCCAACAAATTCACCAATTATTGATTGTTTCCTGAACTTCTGGCAGTTTACATGAGTTCACGAATAATCATAACTCATAACTGATCTAAGGCAGAAAGATCTTGTTTTGTTAGAAGGGATTATGTGAGAAGTCCTTGCATGACAGTGTGGTAATCCCGACACTGACTTACGGAAGCGAAGCATGGACGTTGGTTGAGAGACTCAGACCAAGAGTGAGAGCAGTGGAAATGAATTACTTAAGGAGTGCGTGCGGAGTTACATGGAGGGATAGACAGACTAATGAGGAAGTAAGAAGGAGGTGTGGTGTGGAGGTAGATGTGCTGGAAAGTGTGAAAAGGAACAACTTGAGATGGTTCGGCCATATGGAACGTATGGAAAGCGAGAGAATGACTAAGAGGGTGTACGAGAGCGAGGTGGAGGGACAGAGCCCCTTCTGTCCCGGTAGACCGAATATGAGGTGGAAGGATGGAGTGAGGAACTACATGAACGAAGGCGGTGCTGGTTGGGGGGAGGGGCGTCGACTGACTGGGGACAGAGGTGTATGGGGGCGGTTCGTTCGTGGCCACCCCTTCGGGGATCACGGCGTCAGGCAATAGATAGATAGATAGATGTGAGCAACCTAATAGAGGATTCTGCAAGCATAACTCCTTGGCAACAATTGACTGTAGGCCCCATCAGCATTGTTGACAAAAAGGCGAAAAGCCGCCCGCGTTCCTTGAACCTCTTATAAGGACCAGAGATAGTTAACCTGACAAGCGCGATTTGACAGTAGGTGCTAGGGTAGTTATTTGTGCATTTCTAGCCCTGGATTCTGACAGAATTCGTTATATTTACAATATAAACCATTATTTGTTTTCGGTATGCTTTTATTTTACATATATGATGTATATATGAACCTTCAAGAGTGCTAAAATAAGTGGGAAAAGCATTTGGGTGGTGAAAAACGAAGATATTGGCCACCCGGTCATAATCTCAGGCGAGAGAGAGAGACAGGCAGCCTTCCCCTCTCGCTGTCTGGGAGTCAACTGAGGAGAGCGGGGCGGTGTGTGCCGGTGTCTGGGTGTTGCATAACGATCTTTTATGCAACCCACTTGTGCTACATTATCGCGGGAGAGAAAAATAACCGATAAATGATGATAATAAGAGGAAAAATAGGTGATAATTGAGGAGGGGAGGGAGGGGGGAATAAGGTGGGGAAGGAGGGGAGGGGGGTGGGTGAGATTTACATGGATGAGTACTGGAGGGGAATTATCTCACCTAGAGACAAATTCCTTTGTTTTGATAGGCCCTTTTTTTTTATGGAAGTCTTTTTTTATGGTCCTGCTTCCGTGAGGCCTATCGCGTTCCCTATAGGAAGCCTTCCGTGAGGCATATCGCGCTTGCCGGGTTAAGCAGTCACTTTTGTTCCGACTGTCTTACGTTAATCCGATACG
The DNA here is from genome assembly GCA_032716605.1 of Paralithodes platypus. Taxonomy (NCBI): domain Eukaryota; kingdom Metazoa; phylum Arthropoda; class Malacostraca; order Decapoda; family Lithodidae; genus Paralithodes; species Paralithodes platypus. The sequence continues at coordinate 15,671,654 of CM064481.1, forward strand.
TTGTTAGTCCGGTTGAGCTTGAGACAGCGTTATTTGAGGTCCCGAGAAAGAGTAACATATCGGGACATCATCACTGGTTACGCAAAAAACCCATCTGTAAACCTTCTCTACACTCCCGGACAGCTTGGACGGCCCCGGAGCTGCTGTTAACCCCGACACCACCGACGCAAGATAACCAGGAAAACTCGATCACAGTGTTAACTTGCAAAGTACCAAATTACGGTGCTATTAACTCAACCATCCAGTGTATGCAGTTATGTCTCAATCTTCTCTGATGTTAGGAAGCAAGTGATTATTATGCTAGCATGTATTAACATATATCAGTGAAATTTAGCTTAGGCGAACTGACTCCCGTAATTATTCTTGCCATCAGGTTTTACCTCGCCAAAGAAATAAGTCCGAATTATTAGGACTACGGCTCGAGCGAAAGCAATTCTGAAAGAAGTGATTGTGATTCTCCACCAGAAACCTGATTCGCCCCTCACTGATATTTTTCGGTCTGAAGTGTTACCTAGACAAACGAATATACTAGACCAGTGCAACTAGCTACAGTTATCCCTTTACGTTAATTCTTGGGCTATATTACCTATACCTTCATCCTTGATTGAGAGTCATATTGCCAGAGAGTTAATACAGCGAAATACCTAACCCGTGTGATTCGTGTACTCTAATATCGTCCAAATAATGTGATCAGAATCATAATACTTGAACGTTGGAAGTGGGAAGTGAACCTCCATCCAAATCCGCGAGAAGTGCTAGATTGTAAAAAATCCAAAACTACGTATCTGACTTATTCAATTTACCATTGTTTCAAGTGCACATATAACCATTATTCTACCTAGTGTTTTTGGAGAATAAAGCTGCATTATAAACCATTACTGTGATGTTATTTATGTCATCGGTTGATTCCATTGTGTAGCCTACTGTGCATGAAGTCCTATAACCCAATCTTGCAGAACTATACCAAGTTAATCCTGTATTAAATCAGGGCATAACATTAGGTTAGGCTAATGTCCTTTCAAAGGGGTATAGGCTAGTAAACACTAGGATAGCTTATACCCGGTCAGAGGTAAGAAGAAGAAGAAGAAGAGTCATGCTGTAGTCTCCTTGAATGCTACCAGAAAGTTTAGAGTAGAAGGATAGTACAGTAGTAGGGACAGCTCTTGGGACCTATTTATCCCTCCCTCAACCCCCCCCCCCCCATCTCACTCTTTCTCTCCTATTTTCCCTTAATTTTCTTTCAATTTTCCTCTCGCTTCCCACCTCTCCCCTTTTAATGTATTTGCTATTTTTCTTTCTTTAGATTTCTCCCACCCCTTCCATTTCCCCATTTTTCTTTCTCCATATTTCCTCTAATGTCCTCTTCATAATTTCAAGGTCTCGTTTCTCCATATCGTTTGTTAGTCCTAATAGTGCCCCTATCCCTTTATTTCCTCCCATCTGTGTCCCCCAACTCTGTTTAGCATATATATCTCCAGGCCATGTCTTTCCTCTTCATATTTTGTACATTAATTTGTTATTATATGTAGGGTAACTCAATATTAGGAACATTTCATAGCCATAGCCTATATGCACATGGGATACAAAAATAACATTGTTCAACTCCTACTTCTCACCTATGTACACCACACAACTATGGTGGCCCTATAAGAAAATTACATGCAGTAAATAGACTAAGTCTGGCCAAGAAATGCCAAAACCAACTAACAACCTGCTCCCGTCTTCAAGAAACAACTCCAACAATACCTGCCGAATTGCCACCATAAGGTCTCAACCACTGCAACCCGGATCCGCCACCAACTAGAGAATGGGATATGAGCAAGCCTGAAAATGCGCCCTCAACTAGAGAATGGGAAAAGAGCAAGCTTGAAAATGCGCCTTCAATTCTCACAGAAAACCTGGAACCCCAGGACTCCAGGGCCAACTCAGGTAAAACCCTAAAACCCCAATGTTAGACTATGATGAAGAGCTCTTTATGCAAATTCCCCATCAAAACCCCCAATACCCTCCCATCGAGTATCAAACCCATTCTTCTAGCCAGATTAGCTATGCTATACAACAGGCCATTTCAACCTCCAGTTCTTCCCTCAGTCTTACTAGTAAAGACAGTCCAAATTCTCTACAAAGCCCCCAACCTCATAATTCTCTGATAATTTCTCACTAGGTCATGCCTGGAGATAGTTCACTGACCAGAAACTTCCAAATATCCTCCTCCTCTAAGAACCACACTACAAATAATTTTAGTGCAACCTCCCGCTCCTCTAAAATCATAATAAAACTTTCCCACACGCCCCTACTACCCCGAGAGCTAAACCCCTTGATACCGACCCAAAAAGGGTTACTACCTGCACAACCCAGACGAAAACAAATCAAATCCATGAGGCTCACAACCCCCCCCGCCCCCCCCCCCCCCCCTGAACAGACATGTCGGAATGGCATGGCAGATGATACCCAAGCCAGCAAGGAGTCACCCCCAACGCGCCCCTGTCGACCTTGCCCTGGCCAGTCTCTTTAGCAGCTAAATCAGGAAACCCTCAGGCAGCTCCAGTTAAGCCTGGACACCTTTTTCTCCTGCTAAAATTCACTTCATCCAACTATTCTTGTCCTATCCCCACTTCCCCCTAACCCCCTGTCACTACTCAATTTGACTTGACTTGAGAAAAGTTAAGCAACACTGGGATCCCTAGGTCGAAAGGGAATCAGGGCAATACATCCGCTATTGAGGGACTTCCACCAGGAAGAATCAATACCACTGGGAGTAACATTGATCATAAAGTAGTTACAACCAATTTCTTGACTTCAGAACCATTGTCTAGCTAAAATGAAAAGACCGAGTGCAGAGCGTGACCAAGTGCAGGGAGAAGAAAGAAGAATGAGCTAGGCGTGTAGCACTGTTTGGATACGACTTTACCAAGAGTGTGTGAGCTCACCAAGTCCCTGTAGTCAACCGGGGGACAACTGTACCAGTGACAACGTGGTCGCCAGACTCTCTACCAGTGCTTCTATTCTAAGTTCTTCCTAAAACCTTTAAGTGTCCTCTTGTTCTGTAATGGTAACAATTATTTTAACAAGGGTTAATTGGATATGTTGAGATTCATAATTAACGTAAATACTGAAGCTTGTCCATTCTTCTCTTTTATTCTTTATCCGTTGCTTTGCTAAGGGAGAACAAATACACATCTATCGTGGGATTAATATATATATATATACCTCTCGAATACAGTCTCCTGCATTCTTTATGGGAAATATACATATGTTCATCCTGGAATAAAAAACATATATACACTTACACGTCAAGTTCCGTGAATACATACTCAGACCTAGTTCATATGCTAATTCATCATCTGGGTACATAAATCATAAATAAGTTTATTCACAGTGCATTTCTCAATCAGTTGTTTATTTATGACTAGGCTACTATTAATTATCACACTACAATATATGAAGCATAATTAATTTGTGTGTTATTCGAGTTGTCTCAACTCTGTTTATTCAAGTTGCATTAACTTATTGTTCGTTCTGAAACTCAGTCACGCATACATGACTATTATCCAAATCTAATCTATGCATGAATGTATATTCATAATTATTACTATTTGAGTTATTAGAGATTTATCTCCTGTTCAGGTATCATAACTTATTGTTCGTTTAGAAATCAAGTAGTCTTAATTTACATACCTTCAGTACCGTGTGTATGCTAAGCGCAGTAACTATTATTTACTTTGTGTGAAGCCATATATTTAGAGCTTTTCATTAATTCTTTCAGGATTCAACTTATTGTGATTGAGACTTAACAGCTCTGTGTATTATTATGTGTATGTTCATTCAGTAGCATACTTATTATTTATATGTTCATTCAGTAGCATACTTATTATTTATATGTTCATTCAGTAGCATACTTATTATTTATATGTTCATTCAGTAGCATACTTATTATTTATATGTTCATTCAGTAGCATTATTATTTATATGTTCATTCAGTAGCATACTTATTATTTATATGTTCATTCAGTAACATACTTATTATTTATATGTTCATTCAGTAGCATACTTATTATTTATATGTTCATTCAGTAGCATACTTATTATTTATATGTTCATTCAGTAGCATACTTATTATTTATATGTTCATTTGATAACATTATATTTATGTATGTTCTTTCAGTGCCAGTTATTATTTATGTGTTAATTTAGAAACATTGTTATATCTTATATGTTTCATCAGTAACCATAATTATATATTTAATAGTGGCCCCTTCATCATTGACGATATTGCCTATTAATATAATAGTCTTCCTTCAACACCCGCGGCAGCAGTTTTTAATCTCCCGCGCGGAAAGGTCAGGGAGTACTCTCATAAGTGCACGCTTAATTAATTCTCTTATGGAATCGTCTCTTATGAACGGGTACCCTACAGAAAAAACCGTAGAAAATAAAAAAAGAAAAATTTAACTTAACCCGGGAACTACAGGGAGACTCTTAACCCGGGAACTGCCGGGAGACTCTTAAGAGTTCCCCCGGCGGACTGCGGGGAGACTCTTATGAGTGAGTGAAAAAAAAAATCAACTTTTGACATCGAAAAAAAAAAAAAAAAAATTTTTGGCCCCTTGGCCATGCAAAATCTCAGTCCTCTACCTCCCCTCCTTCCCCACTTTCCTCCTCTCCTTCAGTTATCACCTATTTTCCCTGTTATTCCCTTATTCTGAGGTATATTTTCGTGCTAACATTAGCGAGTTGCAAGCAGGGTGTTGTCATCACTGATGGCAAGCGAGTGCAAGAGAGAGAGAGAGTATCGATCGACTGTGTCTCAGTGGCCTTGGGGGAAATTGGCGGGAAAGCAGTTTGCCTCACTCATACATTATACAACTCGCGGGCTATATCTCCGATTTTGACCATCCAAATGCTGTTTTCACTCGTTTTATTGTTGTTTCAGGTTAATACCTTTATAATCAACCCATAATAGGCGCATATGGATAAGTATTAATGCTATTAATGGCACAATGAATATTTTAGTGACGGAAACACCTCAAATACGTCAGCACAGGGGACGTTTCCAATTACCCCCATGCGCACTTCAGAGGTTAAGAGTTCCCCCGGCGGACTGCGGGAAGACTCTTAAGAGTAAGGGGAAAAAAATCCATTTAAAACACCCAACATTTTTTTATTTTATTTTTTTTTATTTTTTATTTTTTTTTGCCCCTGGGCCATGCCAAATATCACTCCTCCACCTCCCCTCCTTCCCCACTTTCCTCCCCTCCTTCAGTTATCACCTATTTTCCCTGTTATTCTGTGGTCTATTTTCGTGCTAACATTAGCGAATTGGTAGCAGGGCGTTGTCATCACTGTTACCAAACGTGGGAAAGAGCGAGAGAGAGACTATTGCGTAACAGTGTCTCTCCAGACAAGGGGAGGGGAGGAGGGCAGGGAGGTTGCCTCAGCCATACATTATGTAACTCCCGGCCTGTATCGCCGATTTTGACCATCCAAACACTGTTTCCACTTGTTTTATTAATATCATGTAGTTCACAGCACTGCCTCAACCAAAAACAGTGGACATCAAACTACTGTGTTACCAAAACCACTGTCCTAATTGTGTACAGTACCATGCCTCACATTTGTAGTTATTGTTGTAACAGGTTAATACCTTTATAATCAACCTATAATAGGCGCATATGGATAAGTATTAATGCTATTTATGGTAAAATAACGATGTTAGTGATCGGAACAGCTCAAATACGTCAGCACAGGAGTGTGCTGTCTCATACCCCCCATGCGCACTTCTTAGGTTAATATCTGTTATATTATGGCTTTCCATGCGTGGATTTCTTGTGCGCAGCGCCCAGGCGCAGGCCCACTAGCGGCCATCTTTCCTTCTTCTCCCTTCCGCGCTCGTGCCAGTAGGGAGGGTGTCCTAGTGCTCCAGCTTCATTCATCGTTCCTGCGCTTCTCGTGAGTCCTTACTCATTTGTATACATCTGCGTTGTACTGAACAGAGTTTAGATTAGCTAGCACGGGCTGCCCCATTTGCACGACCGCAGTAGGATGTAAATTAGGGTACTTTTTCTAACAAGGCGCCTCCGTATCCCAAGATCCGCGCGCCACGTGTGTTATTATTGTATTGTGTTTTGTGCCTTTAGCTTTTGATATTATAGGTAGGAGGCTACCATTCTGCAAGATTATGCTTCAGGCCGTCAGTTTGAGGCAGTTGCATATTAATTTTGTTTATTATTAGCAAATGCTCTAGTTCAAGGGTGGCTGCACGTGGTGCAGAGCCTTCTGCAGTCCGTATTTGCTGTTGGGACCCACTCGCGGGCCTACCATCTGCTTGCTGCTGCTGCTGGTTCATCGGAGCGTCAGTTCATCTTCTGTTGTTCCTCGGGCCCCGTGGCCAGCCTCAATAGGGGTCTCCAATGTAGGCTACAGGTAATCTAGGATTGATAATTCTATGTTTTGTGATTATGCCTATGTCTGCCCCATTATTGTGATACATGTGTGTGTTGCATGTAATTTGTGGGCCATTGGAAGACGTCCCCTATTTATTATATATATGTGGGGTTTTGGTAGGGGGAATTTTGCCACATAAATTCCCCCCGCTAAAATTTTTGGTTGTTTTCTCCGGCGGCTTTTTGTTCAAAGCCCGTTTTCTCGTCTAGTTGACGAGTTAGGGAACAACCAAATGTCCCGGCGTGGTGCGTTGAACCACAATCCTTCCGGCGGAATATGCTAATTCCTACGGGAGCAACCTCGGCCCGCCGAGGAGACTCGCCCTGACCGATATGTCATACGACAAGACTTCCTTCGCCCGGCGTTCCAGTCTAGTGTGCAGGTGTTACAATACATCACGAAAGCACATTACTTATCTTTCTATTCTCAATAGTCACAGATAATTAAAACACGTAAGGTCACTAGGGCCAGTGACATTTGGTCACAGGTAAGCAGTCCAATCAGCTTAAGATGGAGAAACCCCAGTGTTTTCCATGGTCGAGTCCAGCGGAAGGTTAGAGTAGCTGTGGCTATAGCTAATTTTCTGGCGGACTTGAGATAGGATGTCTTTACACCTCGCAGGTTATCCTTATGAGCATTGATTCCTGGAAATTTTATTTTCCAGATTGACCTAGGGCTGCAGTTGCAACAAGCCCGGCGGCTGGTGGGTGGCTGATTCCGGCGGGGCGGGGGGCCCCTTTTTCTTCCATCATGCCTCGCTTTGAGCTATGCGCTACCCCTTCTTGCTCATTATTACCTGTATTTGCTCACAAACTTTGCATCAAGTGCGTTAAGTGTCTCGATCGTTCTCACGGCTTGTGGGCGTCTAAAAAGTGTTCAGTCTGTTCTGAGTTAAAGGCGGCTCTTATCACTAAGAAAGATTTATCTTGCCTAGCGGCATTGCAAGAAAAAAATACCATTTTCAACTCCTATGCAAAAGATACTGCCCATAAGGCACTTCACTGTGATGATGATATCTTGTGGGAGAATCTAGTTATTAAGTCACCTTTGGTCAAGTCAGCCTCCAGCAAATCTACTAAATCCAAAGCTAAGAAATCCCTTTCTAAAAAGGTAGTGAGTAGCTCAAGTAGTAATGAGAGTGACATCACTGAGGCTACCTCCCCCCGACCGACCAAAGCGGAGGCGGTCGCCTTCCCCCCGGCAACGGTCAAGGTCACGGTCGAGGTCCCCCAGGAAGCAGTCTAGGCACTCATCGGCGGAATCGTCTAGGTCGACCAAACGCCGGAAGGAGGAGAAGGTGACATCAGCCAAGGCAGGACACAGTGCTAGCATAGCAGTTAGCATAAGGCCACCTCCCTCGACCCCTACTTCCAGTACGCCAACCGTCCAATCCGGCGACTCTGAGATGGGGGTGGAAATCACTGAATCTAGTCCTCACCATGAACAATCTCTAAGTGTACCACCGGACTTTGTGTTTGCAATCCCAAAATTAACTCAGGTACCACGTAAGGCCCCTACGGCTGGACCTAATAGAGTGTTAGCTGACCAGTGCAGAGGTTTCCCTTCAAGTTCTCAGTCTTTTGACAGCTCTCGGGTGATACAGGACTCTCAGCCACCCGCGGCGAATGAACGAGGGTGCTGGAGAGTGGGCCAGGGAACAGATAGGAAAATTATCCATAGTGAAGTGTTACCATCATCTGTCCCTGATTTGGTTTGGCCGCCAGCGGAACAAACGCCGGAAGAGCAACAGGACATTCCTGAATTACTAGAGTTTGAGGTTAATGAAGAGCCGGAGGAAGTGAATGTTCCCTCGGTTCAAGTTTCAATGTGTGAAGAGTCAGAGGCTTGTTCCCAATCTTCTAGGGGTTCCCATAGTAAGTGTGTAACCACAGAGGAAATAAGTAATATTATGCATAGGGTCATGCAACAATATCATGTTTCCCCCTCTATTGGTCCCTCATCTAGTCGGCCGGTAGCTCCCCCGAGTAGCTCCACGATTAGACCATTAGAGCCTTCAGGTTTTCCCACCCCTAATTCCTCATTACCTACTTTGGTTTTACCCCCAACAACGTCCACGGCGGCAAGCACTACTGTGCCGGCTACTATGACTACCACTAATGTGCAGGTAATTTCTGATATTACTCCTCCCCCTTTGGATAAGGTCCCACAGAGGAAAGGCCCTATCCCTCTCCTCTACGGACCGGATTGCTCCTGGACTCAGGTACATCCTTTGAAACCATTCTTAGCACAGCCTACGATTTCGGGGGAGCTACGGTTCCAGGTGAGTGGACTATTGAAATTAATAAGAATAGGAAACTCAGAGCCAAGGATGAGGTAGGGAGGTTACTAGATGTCTCTATTAAGGCCATTCCCAGTACATATAATCCTGAATTCTTTGTCTTCTCAGCTGCCCCGGCAGTACCGCCGGCCTCATCTGCACAACTTTTTGCGGACTGGTCCAAAGAAGATGGCGTTAACGACATAAAAGCTTTGAATGCACTCACGCCGGAACTGGCTACAGTTCCGGTCCTAGATCAGTCACACACACCAGTCTTGCAGATGTCGCAGGTAGGTGTGGGTCCATGGGTAGATTGGGAAGCAGAGGCACAAGTTTTTGCTTCAACTATTACATCTAAAACCTCACATCAGGTTACTCAAGAGTTGCATGCTTGGTTCTCATTACCAGTTAATAAGACAGAAGGGGTGTCTCCAGCTTTGTTTGCTTTCCTGGCGGCCCCCAAAATAGCTCTTCACCAGTTAGAGACCCCTTTTGTACCCCTCCCCCAGCCCATCTGGATAGGGATTTTAAGTTACGAAGCAAAGCTTATCGACTGTTCTCACAATATCTTGTCACTCGCCAGGTTACCATATCCCTAGCTAGGAAAATTTCGGCCATTGCAGACCAAAATGTGAGGAAAGCCACTGAGCTGTCACTTAGGATTCTTTTACATAACTCTGTACAATCCTTGGGTGACATTAGGGTTGCTATCATGGAAGCTGTGAGGGCACGCCAGGATCTCAGGGTATTTTTAGTAAAGAAGTTACCGGAAGACATTGGCCGCCGGGTAACCCTTTCCCCAGTTATAACTACCTCCCTCCTTAGTTCAGAAACGTGGAATGTAGTTTATAATTTGGTGGATGTTTGAAGCCGACTACCTCCCAGGCTCAGAGAGAACCGTTTAAGAAACCCTTCACTAAGCTCAAAGGCGGCGGTAAGTCACAACCCTCTCATGCTAAGCAGTCCTTTCGAGACCCAAGGCCTCCTCCGCAGCAGGGAAGTACTCAGTCCGAACCTAAACAAGGTAAATGCTCAGGTTATAGAGGTAAGTCACACCCCAAACCAAATCAGGGACAGCCGGCAGCCAAGACTAGCCAACCGTCTGATACCAACCCACCACCCCCTTCAAAAAACTAGCCAACCATACTCTCTGTATCCCAGGCCCGTGCTTAGGCGTGTCGGATTTGAGAGTTGCTCCACTAATCGAGCCCAGTTTGCAAACAGGGTCGTTCCAGGTATGCCACAGAGCCTGGCCCAAGCGAACCTGGTCCAGGACCGTAGTACGCAAAGGCCTTACCTGGCGGTGGATCCGGCGGCCAAGACTGCGTCAGGCGTTCGAACACAACCATGTTTCGCCGGGGGTGGAAGCCCTAATCCAAGAAATTATATCAGAGAAGATCATTGTCTTAGTAAAACTAAACAGCAAAGTATTCACCTCCAGAATTTTCTTAGTGCCAAAACGGGACAGTGTGCAGATGCGACCAGTAGTTGATCTCTCGCGTCTGAACACTTACATAGTAAATCCATCCTTCAGGATGCTTACAGTAAATCAAATCAGGCTTATCCTTCCACCGTTGGGTTGGATGTGCTCCCTAGACCTAAAAGACGTCTCTTGGCATGTCCCTATCAACAGACGCTTCCAAAAGTTCCTCGCCTTGAGGATAAGGCAAGAGACCTATGTTTTTCGGAGAATGCCGTCTGGATTGAACCTGGCACCGAGAATTTTCACAAAATTAGTCCAGCAAGCCCTTCTGCCATTAGTGGCCCAAGGCATCATGGTGTTATGGTATCTAGACGACTGGCTAGCAGGGGCGTCATTTGGGGAGGCTGGGGGGGGGCACTTGCCCCCCCCCCCAAGACTCAGCTGGCCCCCCCCCAAGGTCTGGCTTGCCCCCCCATCCCCACAAGTCCCAACTTCATTATGAAATAACTCATCAGACTTCTAAGAGTTGGTTATAAACTTTGTCTAGATAAATATTTCATAACGCCTATTAATACGACATTATGTATGTACGAAGGAAAGGAAACAACATCCGCTGATCCTAACGAGGTTGTTTGAAGCTAACTACATAAATTAATAATATATGAAAGGACAGCTCAAGAATGATAAAGTCCATTAACCCCATGTAATTAAACAAAACTGGTATTTTTGCTGTAGCATCATTTTGGAAAAAAGGAAACTATTTTACTGTGTCTATCTTACTAAAGAAATACTGCATGGATATATCATTCAGTCTAACAGATGTACCCCCCCCCCCCAAACACACACACGTACATGGCCCAAAAGCCCCTTCTGATGTAATGTGAAATCGAGTGTTTGAATGGGTGGGGGGCGGGGGGGGGGAATCTGGTACAAAAAGAACGAGAATCGATCATGTTGCAGCTATAGGAGTGCCGATCATGTTGCAGCTATAGGAGTGCCGATCATGTTGCAGCTATAGGAGTGCCGATCATGTTGCAGCTATAGGAGTGCCGATCATGTTGCAGCTATAGGAGTGCCGATCATGTTGCAGCTATAGGAGTGCCGATCATGTTGCAGCTATAGGAGTGCCAATCATGTTGCAGCTATAGGAGTGCCGATCATGTTGCAGCTATAGGAGTGCCGATCATGTTGCAGCTATAGGAGTGCCGATCATGTTGCAGCTATAGGAGTGCCGATCATGTTGCAGCTATAGGAGTGCCGATCATGTTGCAGCTATAAGTGCCGATCGAGTAAGCCTGCCGCCAGCCTCCAGTTGTGTTCTGGCAGAGCTCAATCAGGGAGTGTTCTGTTCTGCCAACGGAGTGACAATACTTTCCTCTTCGTGCTAATGAGACGTTTCTTGCATAGGCTATAGTTACCTATTGTTACAGCCTACAGGACAATCATGAAGCGCTCAAAATCACAGCAGAGTATCACAGGATTTTTTACTAAAAAGACGAAAGAAGGTAAAGAATCAGACAAAGCCCCAGATGTTAGGCCTATTGAAAATGAGAAGGAAGTTCAGGGACAGGAACTCGAAGGTGCCAACCAGCTTGACCAGACACAGACAAATGTTACTGCCGCTCCATCAACATCAGGGATAGTTAGCAAAGTTGAGAGGTACGTTGGTTACATGTTTTTTTTATCTCATTACAATTATTATATTATATACTTATTTTTGTATTTGTTTTAGGCTATTTATTTATATTTTATTTTTATTTTTATTTATTTATTTATTTATTTTGTTTTTTGGGGGAGGGGTACTTTGCATAAGGTGCCACAAAGCGATTTTGATGTGATAAATGCGATAGTCACGGTGACCTTCACTTGCATAGGACATTGAAAAAACATAACCAAGGCCTGACCTAATCTAACCAAGCCTAATCATTTTAGTTATCATTCCTGGTTACGTTTGGTTAGGTGAGTTATATCTGGTTTAGTAACTAAGCTCAAAATAGGCATATTTAACGTAACACAATATACTTAGCTTTACCTATTACATAATTATATATACTTAGCTTTACCTATTACATATATATACTTAGCTTTACCTATTACATATATATACTTAGCTTTACCTATTACATATATATACTTAGCTTTACCTATTACATAATTATACTTAGCTTTACCTATTACATATATATACTTAGCTTTACCTATTACATATATATACTTAGCTTTACCTATTACATATATATACTTAGCTTTACCTATTACATATATATACTTAGCTTTACCTATTACATATATATACTTAGCTTTACCTATTACATATATACTTAGCTTTACCTATTACATATATATATACTTAGCTTTACCTATTACATATATATACTTAGCTTTACCTATTACATATATATACTTAGCTTTACCTATTACATAATTATATACTTAGCTATACCTATTACATATATATACTTAGCTTTACCTATTACATATATATTGCTTTATTTTCCTCAATATAGCTTGGCATATAACTTCAAAATGCTCCTAGCAATGCACACATTTCGAAAATTTTCTCGGGGGGGCTTACAGCGCCCACCCCCCGAACCCCCCAGCTGCTTAGGCTCGCTTCGTTCGCCCCCCCCCCCCCCCCCCCAATTGTAATTAGGTATGGCCTCATAAACAGCCTTTGCCTCCCCCCCCCCCCCAAAGACAACCTGAAATGACGCCACTGCTGGCTAGTAGTGGCGGACGTGAGAGAGTTATGTCACAATCATGTCAACAAAGTTATCAATCCAATCTAGACCATCAAGGGCAGGGCACTCGGGACCAGGGCATTTCATGGCACATCAACAAACAAGAGCTTCTAGTTCCTCTCTATTTTCTCCAAGCCCACGGCTTGTCATTGCAAGGGAAATCAATAGCGTTTTGCATGGACAACTTAGTGGCAGTCCATTGCATTCAGAAACAAGGTTCAGTGAGGTCTCGAGAGTTGTTAATAGTGTCAGAACAGATTTTTGCCCTAGCTGAATCGCTGGACATTCATCTGCATGCTTCATACCTCCCAGGCGTGTCGAACGTCTGGGCGGATGCTCTGTCACAGCGACGGAGCACCTTAGTAGAATGGGCGATCAAACAAACCGTCTTCGACAAGATGATTGCAGAGCCTTACCGTCCACAAGTGGATCTGTTCGCATTTGAGGAGACACACAAGCTACCTCTCTTCCTAACCCGCCGGGGGGTGACCCAGGCGGGGGGACCAGATGCATTACTGGAGGACTGGAACAAGTGGAATTCAATCTATCTATTTCCTCCACCAGATTCTGTTTTAATGTGCAGGGTGATGCACAAACTAAGAGGTTACCGGGGCGTGGTCTCGATGATTGCGCCGGTATGGCCGGCTCAGGCGTGGTACCACCAGTTGAACAAATGGTGCAAGGACCCGGTGTCACTTCCGGTCTCCGCATTCCACTTAGAGACAATTGGCAACCTTTAGACCTCGCTAAATTTTGCCTTCTGGACATTTACAAGGCCAAATGGCTAGTTCAGTATGGGGAAAGTGTCACCAATAAACTCATGAACCAATATACTATATCTACCAGGAGGCAATATCAATCACATTGGAAAGCTTTCACTAATTGGATTGTTGAGTCAGGGCAATCCGATGCATCAGAAGCCCTAGTTTTCAGATACTTAGATTATTTGTTTGAGCAGAAGCATTTTTCCGTAGTTACGTTAAAAAATCACTTATCTGCCATCAGAACTCCCTTCTTTGATCTCACTGGTCTCTTGATACCGCAGGCAGAGGAGAAAGGGTTTATGAGGGCGTGTTTTAAGATCCACCCACCACCACGTCAGCTCATGCCCACTTGGTCGCTTGATAAAGCCTTATCTTTACTTCAATCGCGTAAATACAACACTGCGCCGGATTTTGATTCTATCTATCTATCTATTGCCTGACGCCGTGATCCCCGAAGGGGTGGCCACGAACGAACCGCCCCCATGCACCTCTGTCCCCAGTCAGTCGACGCCCCTCCCCCCAACCAGCACCGCCTTCGTTCATGTAGTTCCTCACTCCATCCTTCCACCTCATATTCGGTCTACCTCTCCCCCTCTGTCCCTCCACCTCGCTCTCGTACACCCTCTTAGTCATTCTCTCGCTTTCCATACGTTCCATATGGCCGAACCATCTCAAGTTGTTCCTTTTCACACTTTCCAGCACATCTACCTCCACACCACACCTCCTTCTTACTTCCTCATTAGTCTGTCTATCCCTCCATGTAACTCCGCACGCACTCCTTAAGTAACTCATTTCCACTGCTCTCACTCTTGGTCTGAGTCTCTCGACCAACGTCCATGCTTCGCTTCCGTAAGTCAGTGTCGGGATTACCACACTGTCATGCAAGGACTTCTTCACTTCCATACTGACCACCCTATTTCTTGTTACTGCTTTTAGCGTTCCTACAACCCTCTTCCCCTGTTGTACCCTCTCCCGCACCTCTTCATCCATAGTCCCATCTTTACTCAACACACTGCCCAGATACTTAAAAGAGTTGACGATCTCCATAGCCTGACCGTTCAGCTTCACCTCACACTCTGTGACTTCACCCCTTTCGAAGACCATAACCTTGCTCTTCCCCGTATTTACCTTCAAATTCCGTTTTTCGCACACTGTTCCAAACTCATTTACCAGACCCTGCAACTCCCATTCATTATCACTCATCAGAACTGTATCATCCGCAAACAGCAGTATAGGTAGCTTCCACTCAATTCCCTCCCTTTTCAGCGATACACCAACATCCACTGCTCTTGATAGTATTTCTTTCATAACTCCATCCATATATACAGTAAACAACCACGGGGACATCACACACCCCTGTTTCAAACCAACATTCGGGTCAAAGAACTCGCTCTGCTCACTCTCCACACGTACTGCCGCCTTTGCACCCTCATACATGCTCTTCACTGCTTTCAGCAACTTGCCCTCTACTCCGTATATTCTAAGTACTTTCCACAAACCTTCTCTATCCACTCTGTCATAGGCCTTCTCCAAGTCCATAAAGGCAACATACCAGTATACTATATCTATCTATCTATCTATTGCCGGATTTTGATTCATTACTCAAAAGGGCTGTGTTTTTTATGGCTTTAGCCACCGGTAATAGGGTCTCTGAGCTAGCGGCGATGAGCAACGAACCTAATTGCCTTAGGTTTGGGAGACTGCAAGACAAGGTCCAAATCGCGCCGTCCCCCACTTGTGTAACTAAGAATGAGCATTCTGATCATGTTTTCTCAGAGTTTTCTGTTCCGGCGTTAAAACGCGGACACACATCATATTTTATGTCCAGTGGAGGCTTTAGTTAAGTTTATGAGGGCAGCTCACCCTCGACAACCAGGCTTTCTGTGGGTGAACCAGGCAGGTAATCGTGTTACTAGGAGAAAATTGGCTTCTCTATTAGTAGATGTTATTAAAGAAAGTAATCCCGGCGTAGTGGGCAGGGCCCACGACATCAGGAAGTGGGCCGTCTCCCTTAGATTTTTACAAAAAATTTCTATAGATGACATTTCCAACACTCAATTGAGGGCATCAAACCATACTTTCCTTACACGATACTTGCCGGTCGCTCTGGACAAGCAAAAACGTACCTGTGTAGCTTTACGTTAAAAGGTCTCGTAGGCTCTGTGCTATTATGTATTAAGGTTAAGGCGAGAAAAAAGGGGGGGGGGGGACGGACCTGTGGTGAATAGCCCTAAGCCCCACAGAACCCTTCCGCCGGAGATTGTGATAAAATCACGAGCTGTGATCGAACTGATATGACGGTTCAAAAGCTTGTATTTTATTTTAAGATATCTATCATAGTTGCAACTATATAGGATTAAGAGAATGTACAAACATATATACTCTGTACAAATATTATTAACCCACTGAGCTCCAGCGACGCAGGGTTTGTGTCCACAATGTATGTAACGCTAAACCCCAGCGACGCAAACCATGCGTCCTGGCCGGTCCGGTCCCAAATACTCCGGTCCTATGGCACCTAGAGGGCTCAGATTTGATGGAAACTGTGTAAGTATCCCACGCAACCATGCCGATGGTTGAAAACTCGCAAAGTCCAACCGCGTACGCGTGAGCGCGCAAAAACCGGTATTTTGGGTGTTATTGCCTTCAATTTTTTACTCTTGTAAAATAGACTTTCGGGGGCTCCGTAGGACCAATTTTTTCCTTTGAAGAAGGAAAGATGGCCGCTAGGGGGCCTGCGCCTGGGCGCTGTGCACAAGAAATCCACGCATGGAAAGCCATAATATAACAGATATTAAGTTAATTTTTTTTTTTTTTTTTTCTACCAAGTTTTTTTCTGTAGGGTACCCGATCATAAGAGACTATTCCATAAGAGAATTAAGCGTGCACTTATGAGAGTACTCCCTGACCCTTCCGTGCGGGAGATTCAAAACTGCTGCCGCGGGTGTTGAAGGGAGACTATTATATTAATAGGCAATATCGTCAATGATTACAGGGCCCTACTAAATATTAGGTTTTCATTACTTCCCTCCGGGAATCACACCTATATTATGCGTTACTGATAACTTATCTTCCAATATCATCTTGAGTATGTACCCTAGCTATTAAGGAATAAAACTTGTGAACCTTTACTGTGTATTTTGTGCCCATTGATTATTATTGAGTGTGTCAAGCTAAGGCTAGTAACTTCCCAGCGGAGAGGAATCCAAGTTGTTGATTGACACTATTTCCTAAGGTGGAAACCGCAATCAGATTATATAACTTTTTATTATAACATGGCATAACAATGCTTGTACAATTTTGTATGCGAAACATTAAAACTGTTGAAATCCTCTTGCTCTTCTTCTTTTGTTATTGGTTAGGGGTTGGAATAAGGCTATATAGCAAACATTAACAACATTTAATGTTTACATATTAATTATATATGAGGATATAACAAAGAATCGTGTTAGATAAACATTTTAGGTAAGCAAGTATTGAACAGGAAAGGTATAAATTTGTTGCTTAGTATACAACTGTTTATATAGTTAACCCGGGAAATACAATAGGCCTCATATGAGGCTCTCCTGATGGATAGTGATAGGCCTCATAGAAATGTGATTCTCCAAGACATTAAAAAACCATGGCAAAGGTTTGATATGTGAGGAAGTTTCAACAGTAGGGTATTTCAGGTAAAAACGGGAGCCGGTTTGACCACCAGACCGATGGTTAAGCTATACACACTAGAGATAGACTTAGAAGTGGTGGATGGCGACAACGTACCGAACTTTGACGCTATCCTTCCTGATACTGGAGTGGACCGAGGTGATACCCCTCGAAAGCCGCCACGTCGGGCTGCTTGCGTTCCTCCCAATTGTGGCGATCCATGATTAGGACGGGACAATTATAAATACTTTGAATATAACCTGTGGCGGAGTATGTCGTGAATCCTGGCAGTTTGAATTTCCCGGGTTCACGACAGATGGATGGTTCCCTTTTCGTTTATACATTACTTTATTTATCCTTGTGGATAAATATTTCTGTGGTTACACCAAATACATCTTGTTTATTTCCTCTTATTTTGTTGGCTCGCTGGTGTAGTGACTAGCATCTTGGACTTCCACCCAGAAGGTCCCAGGATCGCGCCCACGCTCAGCGCATTAAAGATTTTTCACAAGCACTGAGTCGTTACCGTCCCTCATGAGCAAGGGGATGGGGTAGTAGTACAGGACCCTAATGGAAATATGCCCAATCGGCCTTATTGGGCTATCCTTAGCTGGCTTAGCATGCGCTATTATTATTATTATTATTATTATTATCCCGGGGGACAATATAAACCTTTGATTATATTATATATTGTAAAGACAAAGGGAATTTTGAAAACACTTCACACGTCCTTCCCACTGTGGTAACAACGGTCGGGTCCATAAACATCTTTGAATGCCTTGATCTTTATTTTAAACAACTGAACTTCCACATACATTAATGGAGATCTGAAAGAAACAGAAAACAGAATATAAAAACAAACAAAAAAACAATATAACATACTTCTGACATAACTTTCACCACATTCTCCCCATCTTCCTTTTCTCCTCTAGCATCATCCATCCAACATCACTCATAATCACTGACATAACTTTCACCACACTCTCGCATCATCCATCCAACATCACTCATAATCAAGTAGGTACAGTTCCGGACAGATCAAACAGCAACACCCCGTCCACCAGCTGTGTGGTGTGGGGCTCTGCGGATTTGGTAACACTGGCAGGAGGTGGGAGGGATGTGGGGTGGATGATGAGGAGAGGGATGTGGGGGGTTTAGGGGGGAGTGTGGGAGGGTGAAGAGGCAGTAATCATGGTATGGCTGGTGGAGGGGGCAAACGAGTGACGGGGTAGGGGAGAACAGAGTGACAAGCAAATTTTCCTATAGAACAAGCTACTCCCACAGGATTTTAAATTACACACACCTAGGTGTGTGTAATTGCCAGTCTGCTCTCCCCTACCCTGTCACTTGTTTGCCCCCTCCCACCAGCCACACCATGATTGGTGCCTCTTCACCCTCCCAATTCCCCCCTAAACCCCCAACATACCTCCCCTCATCACCCACCCACCCACATCCCTCCCACCTCCTGCCAGTGTTACCAAATCCGCAGAGCCCCTCACCACATAGCGGGTGGACGAGGTGTTGCTGTTTCATCAGTCCGGAACTGTACATGGGTGCCCGCCTTACTCTAGTGCTCCTCCTAACATAGTCAGGATTTACCACTGGCACGACTTGGCATCTATCGAATGGGGACGTCAAGGGCACTGCCAATGGACTTGGTTCCTCCATGAGTGCACGTGGCTCCAAAGGTACCCCAGTAACTGCAGGCGGTGCGGTAGCCTTGGTAGGTGTAAGCGGCTGCGTGGTATTCTCCATAGGTGGAGGCCTAGGCGGTGTGGTGGCTTCAGCAGGTGCTCTTGGGCCGTCAAGGAGGTCGTCCAATTTGCCTTCTGCCAGCGATGAAAGACGGCGGAGTGACACAGTGGCCTCCCTTCCGTCTGTGTGGCGCACCCGGGCATACTGAGGGTTAGCATGTAACAGTGTGACCGATTCTAGAAGTGGTTCATACTTTGATGTTGTCACTGCCTTCCGCAGCAGCACTTGTTTCTGAGGCAGTAGCCATGATGGGAGTGAGTCCAAAAGATGCCTTTCGCGGGAATGTAAAGAAGCGTTCGTGAGGCGTCTGGTTGGTTGACACACATAGTAGGGATCGAAGACTGTGTAGCGCATCTGGAAGTACAACTTCCCAGTCTTCAACAGGAAGACCTCTGGAATTGTACGCCATAGAGTACCGTTGCAGCGCTCCACCTGTCCGTTGCCTCGAGGATTGTATGCCAACGAGTAGCTGGTTGCCACACCACGATCCCGTAGGAACTGCTGATACTTACACGAGGTGAAGGCCGCACCACGGTCCGAGTGGATGTACTCTGGCATCACAAAAGTACAGAAGAGAGAAGGCAGGCATTCGATGGTTGACTCAGAGGATGTGTCTTTTGTGGGAAAAGCGAACATAAACCGGCTGTACTCATCCACCACTGTGAGGATGTAGCGATTTTTCCTTCGTTTGGCTGGTAATGGTCCTTTGAAGTCGATGGAGTGTCTTTCGAACGGGCGAGTAGCCTTAATCAGTGTTCCAATCTGCTTAATAAATCGTGGTTTCATCTCAGTGCATGTAGTGCGTCTGCGGATGATTGACTTGACATCCTCCAAAGAAAACGGTAGGTTCCAACAGCGCACTATGTGCCTCATCCGTTGCACCCTTGGGTGGCACAGAATTGTGCAGCTGTTGCAGTTTCTAAGTCATGTTGCTGGTATCGGCAGATACATCGTGAAGTGCTTGTGACAGTGCGTCAGCGACAAGATTTCTGGAGCCAGATCAATACGAGATGTTGAAACTGAAGCATGATAGTTCTAGGAGCTAACAGACGATTTTCTCGTTTTTTATCTTTCCTTTGTTCTTGTGATCAAACATGAATTGCACCGACTGCTGATCAGTAACGAGCTGGAAGTGACGGCCAATCAAAAAGTGACGCCATTTGCGTAGAGTTTCAACGATAGCACATGCCTCATGCTCGATAGCTGAATGGTGCTATTATGCAGGAGCAAGTGAACGTGAGAAAAAGGCAACAGGTATGCCGTTTTGCGTTAAGGTCGCTGTGATGGCTCCTGCTGAAGTATCAGTTTCGACAACAAATGGTGTGCTGTCCTCTATTGCACAGAGCGACGCCTGTGATATTTCTTGTTTGAGTTTGCTGAATGCCTCCAGTGCCTTGGACGTCATCGGAAAACTCTCACACTTGATAATGGGTCGAATCTTCTCTGAGAAGTTTGGGACCCACTTAGCGTGGTGGGACAGGAGTCCAAGAGCTCACTGCCATGCTTTGGCATTCTCCAGGGCAGGCATCTCTAGCAGTGGTCACATTCGCTCTGGATCAGGACTGATCTTATGGTCTTCGGCGATGTGGTCCAGCGTTGTGATGCAAGTCTGAGCATACTTGCTCTTGTCTTGATTGATGGTTAGTCCATACTTTTTCTGCACTGACTAGAACCATTCTAGGTTGGCATCATGTTCTTCCTTGGAGTGTTCCCAAACTGTCATGTCATCTACGTAAGCGAAGGTGTCTTTCAAGTTTTCACAGCAGATGATGGCATCCAGGATCTGTTGGAAACAGGTGACGCCGAACGGGATCCGAGTAAACTAAAAAAAGTCGTCCCCCCGCCTCAAAAGCAGTGTACATTATCTCTTCAGAGGTATCTGGTGGTAAGCTGACTTGTGATCGATGGAGCTGAAATAGCAGTACTGTACTTGGAAATATTCTCTGTCAGTTTTGTGTAACGGTTGATTGTTTGAGAGTACAGTACAGTAGTCCACTGCCATTCTTCTTTTGGTTCCATTCTTCACGACCACCACTTGATCTTGCCATGGGCTTCGACTAGGTACGATGACCCCTTCATTGAGCAGACGCTTTGTCTCGTCTTTGATAAACTTATAGTCTTCTTCACTGTAGCGATGAGATCAGATTTGCATAGGCCTACACTCAGGTGTCAGGTTCCACCAAACTTGACGGACACCGACTTGTGCTGTTTCAAAAAGTCATGGCCAAGCAGGACAGGAGAACACAAGTCTTTCATAACATACAGCTGAACATCTTCATACAGGCAGTTATTAACAGTTAGAAGAACTCGACAACATCCACATATTTCCGTAGTCTTGAGAGCAGAAGCCAGGGAGACTGTTCCTATCGCAGGCAATACCTTCAGACCAGCAGACTGCACAACTTCTGGTCAGATGAAACTCTGTGAACTCCCAGTGTCGATCAGAGCTTCCACAGGTATCTTTTCATCTAGAAGAATCGTTATGACTGCCCGAGAGATGTTCTTCAATGTTGTAGTCATTGACACGATGATAGATAGTCGGGCCTGTGCAGGAAGCGGGCCTGGGTTTGGGCGCTGGACTGTGCGAGGTTGAGAGGTTATCAGTCTCAAATATCCAAACTTTTAAAGCAAAATTGGATAAATGTAGAGAGAGAGACAGGACAACACGAGCTTAGGCTCAAATCCTATATACTACAATTAGGTGAGTACAATTAGGTGAGATGCAGAAGACATCTTCAGCTCTGCCACTTGGCTGCTCAGACCTTGACGATGACTGACATACCCGAGCAAAGTGTCCAGTCTTTCCACACTTGGCATCTTTTGCCCTGCACAACTTCCTGGAGTGGAATGGCCCTCTGCAGAAGACACATTTCCTAGCACTTGACTGGGTTCCATTCAGAGTAGAAAAAACATTCTGATCTTCATGCTCTTCTGTTGATTTCACAGCGGCAGCAGCCTCTGATTCAGTAACTGCTGTCAATGATGACGTAGTGCGATATGCCTCTGAGTGTAACTGAGCCATCTCGAGTGTACGTGCCTGTTTCGCAGCAGTCTGGAGGTCTAGCTCAAGATTATCTAGAAGTCTCTGTCAAATGGAATTTGATGTCATGCCAGTTATGAAGGCGTCTCTGATGGCCCACTCTTCAACCTGTTCAGCAGTGACAGCTTTAAAGTTGCAGTCTTGGGCTAAGGTCCTTAATTTCTCCATAAACTGGTCCAGTGTCTCACCTGACTGTTGTTTGTGAGTGGCCAAGCAGTGTCTTGCATAAACTTCATTCTTTGGTTTCACAAAGCGTGCTTTAAGTATTCCAACTGCCTCCTGGTAATTAGTCACATTTCTGATGAGCTTGAATATGCAGCTTGGCACATGTGCTCTGAGTAATTTCAACTTATCTGGGTTCAGAGTAGGATCTATGGCTGCAAGAAATGCCTCAAAGTTGTGCACGTCCCACTCATCTGCTGCTGAAGATGACATTGGGTCAATGTCCAGGGTGCCAGGACAAAAGAACTTAACCATGGTTGAGAATCTTGAATTGGCTTGAGTAGTTCAGTTGTTTAAGCTGTGGTAATAACGGTAGAGTCCATAAACATCTTCGATTGCCTTGATCTTTATTTTAAACAACTGAACATCCACATACAGTTGTTGTTGTTGTTGTTGTTGCTGTTGTTCCTCAAGCTGCCTGGCCGAACAGCCCCAAGGCTCCGAGCAAGGCCAAGGCCATAACCGAGCGCCCCCACAGAACCCTCCCTGCCGACCACAATAAAGCCTGGGTGACCGAAGCCACTCCATGGCGGGGAGCTGAGGAGGGTGCGGAAACGCCCGGGACACCAAAGACCCACCCAGGGCCCTGTGCCCCTCAGCAATTATGAAGAGAAAGTTGAGGGGCAAAGGAAAAATGTGACGCTTTGGCTTCCAATCTTGGTAGATTGGGAGGTCAATCCACGGAAGAGACGCCGTCACTAATTGAGATCTAGAAAATATATAAGTAAAAGGAACAGTCAGACTAAGCTATGGGTATGGCAGAGATCGTTCAGTTCTCACTCTGATAGACCAGCCCATCACCACATGACTAGAACCCAATCCTCTCAGCATCAGCTAGGAAAGGCCCTAGAAAGCCGCCTTTGGCGGGGGATAGATCCCCTATTTCAACCCTTTCGGGGTTGGGCACCCGCCCATACATACAGTAATGCAGATCTGAAAGAAAAAGAAAACACAATATTTTCCAAACAAAACAATATAACATACTTCTGACATAACTTTCACCACACCCACCATCAACACGATCACATGTTACAGACCTCTAACTCATTATATCTCCTTGATTTTGCTGCCAACCATGTTCACCGCCAAATAGACACACATCCCACATCACAGCTAAGTCCCACTAATACTGTACTAGAAGTACTTCAGATATATTATAGGGACCATTATTATTATATTCAGCCTTCACATACATATCCACCAAGTAAGTTTACGGGTCACCTGTATGACGTAATAAATTCTTCCATCTAGGTTTATATTCTGAAATACTAATTATATCTGCTTGTCCTATACCCCCTAGGAATTATACGCAAGATAGTTATCTTAGCTATATTGAACATAATAACTATACATTTACTCCTGTGTTGTCCCTACACCTCTGCATGTTTGTGTGTGAATTCCGTCTTTGCCAAGGTAAGTTAGGATCCACCTTTTATCCAGTTAACCCAGCAAAAAGCCTGGTATATGGTATAACCGGTATCCTCGAAGGTGATGATATATTTCTAGATAGTCTTAGCAAGTATTGGTCCCATCACATTTACGGCCAAAAGTTGCTAAGGCTTCGACTCCTCCGCGCGAATTTCCCTTACGCTGTCTCGTTAACACAGGCGAGGCAGCTAGAGATCCTTGCAACACAGAGACTTGTATTACAAGGCGTCAGTGCCGCTCTGGAGTTCTGAGGGGAAGGATATTCTCCACCCAGGCTCTCCTTTGATACGACCAGGTGGCAATAATACGTCTTTTTCACCCTCCAAATGCTATTTCCACTTCTTTTATTGCTCTTCAATGTTCATATGTTCATATTAAAAGCAAAATAAGTGCATATGGATAAGTAATAATTATATGTATCGTAAATATGAAGATAATCGTCAGAATAGAACCAAATACCTTCGCTTGGCGGGAGGGCCCTGTGCCCCTCAACAGTTATGAAGAGAAAGTTGAGGGGCAAGGGAAAAAAGAAGAGATGTGTCTCTGAGAGGGAAGCGGGGGAGAGGATCATCAGCCCACAGGCTTACACCCCTGGGCCAATGCCCCCACCGTCCGCAGCCCCCAATGCAGTGCCACCCAATCGGGCGATTTCGCCAGCACCTAGAATTTTTTTGTTTACAGTAAAAAGGTAGAGTAGGGGATACCAAACCTCACTCTGGATAGGACCAGAGATGGGTAATAGTCTCTGGCGGTCTATTGAAAGTATATCTATATATTCAAGTATTACAAATGCTTTGCCAACTATCAGAAAGAATAGGTACTACATAAGAGTGTTATTACAGTTTGATGCATAGTAATGTATTAGTAATGTATTCCCCCTGGGGGTTAGGGAATAGAATATGCCCCACGTGCCTTCTGCGTGTCGTAAGAGGCGACTAAAGAGGTTGGGTCGGTGGGCTTGCGACCCCCACCCAGAAAAAATATCTAAGCAAAGAAAAACGAACGAACAGCCTCGGATGCGGACGGAACCAACGTTGACGAACTACGACCGACTAAGGACATGCCTTCGGACATTCTGAGAATGGCTATGTGGAATGTTAGTGGCATGAATGATGGCACAAAAGAGAGAGAGGTTCTGGAAGTGTTAGTGAATGCCAGGCTGGATGTATGTGGAATGACAGAGACCAAATGGAAAGGTTCAGATGTGAGAGAGTGGGAGTGTGGAATGGGTGTGTGTGCTGGAGTGAGTGAAGGAACAGCGAGAGAAGGTGCATGTTTGTTTGTAAGTAGCAAATGGAAGGAATGTGTAAGAGAGTATGGGTCTGTGGGTTCAAGGATTGTGTGGGTGAGAATGAAAGTAGGAATACAAACGTGGGTGATTGTATGCGTGTATGCCCCGACAGAGGATATACTTGAAAGAAAGAAAGAGGAGTTCTGGATGAATGTGGAGGCGTGCCTGGAGAAGTTTGACAAGAACGAAAGAATATTTCTGATTGGGGATATGAATGGTAAGGTGGGTGATAGGAAAGTTGAGGGAGTGGTGGGAGGGTGGGGGGTACCATCAGAGGAGAATGGGAATGGTAGTGCACTTGTGGACGTATGTGTGGGGAGGAGGCTGTGGATAGCCAACACCTTCTTCCGACACAGAATGATCCACAGGTACACGTGGAAACGGATGTTGACGATGAAGGATAAGACAGTGGTGGAACGAAAGTCATTGATTGATTATGTATGTGTGGATGAACGAATGAAGAAATCTGTGATGGATGCTAGGGTGTATAGGGGTATTGGAAGGGGTCTGTCTGACCATTATGTAGTGGTAGCTAAGGTTAGGATACAAAAGAAGTGGGTGAGGCGAGAGGAGGGTGGAATGGTGAGGAGGGTGGAGAGGTTGCAGGAGGAGGAAGTCAGGGAGGAGTACAGGAGAGCAGTGGAAAGACGACTAGGTGGGATCGACCTGGAAGTTATGGAGGAAGTGGAGGAGATGAGCAAGGTGTTTAAGGATGAGATCTGTGCAGCATGAGAGGAGGTGTGTGCAGTAAGGAGAAGAGGGAGGGGAGTGAAAGGTACAGCATGGTGGACAGAAGAGGTAAGAATAGCTGTGGAAGAAAAGAAGAAAGCATATAGAGAGTGGTTGGGTAGTAGAGGGAATGAAGATTCCGAGAGACAGAAACGAGCAAGGTATGTGGAGAGTAAGAGGGTGGTGAAGAGAGTAGTGAAGGAAAGTAAGAGAAGAGTAGATGAGGAATTTGGAAGGAATCTCGAATCTGAGTGTAAAATGGAGGGAGAGTAAGAAACTGTTCTGGAAAGAAGTCAAGAAAGTTAGGGAATGTAGCAAGGGAAACAGTAAGGGTGTGAAAGATAAGAATGGGAGAATGCTAGCCGAGAAGTAAGAGAGAGTCGAAAGATGGAGGGAGTACTTCAGTGAGTTGCTAAATGTAAGGAATGAAGAGCCAGCAAACATAGCTGGATATGGTATGGGAGGGAGAAGAAGAGAAGTAGTGGAGGAGGAGGTGGGGATCAGGAGGTCAGAAGTGTGGGAAGCCATGAAAAGAGTGAAGTTGGGGAAAGCACCAGGAACAGATGGAGTGTGTGGGGAAATGTTGAGGTATGGTGGTGAGATAGTGATAGAATGGGTATGGAAAATGTGCAAACTAGCATGGGAGAAGGGGAGTGCACCCGATGATTGGAAGACTGGCATAATAGTCCCCCTATATAAGGGCAAAGGGGAAAGAGGAGTGTGTGGTAACCACCGAGGAATATGTCTTCTAAGCGTAGTAGGGAAGGTATACAGTAGGGTAGTGATTGAGAGAGTGAGAGTGAGAACGGAGAAATGGATAGGCGACGAGCAGGGAGGTTTTAGGAAGGGAAGAGGATGTGTAGATCAGATTTTTACCCTGAATTGTGTTGTGGAGAAGAAACAAAAGGTGTATGTTGCCTTTATGGACTTGGAGTAGGCCTATGACAGAGTGGATAGAAAAGGTTTGTGGAAAGTACTTAGAATATACGGAGTAGAGGGCAAGTTGCTGAAAGCAGTGAAGAGCATGTATGAGGGTGCAAAGGCGGCAGTACGTGTGGAGAGTGAGCAGAGCGAGTTCTTTGACCTGAATGTTGGTTTGAAACAGGGGTGTGTGATGTCGCCGTGGTTGTTTACTGTATATATGGATGGAGTCATGAAAGAAATACTATCAAGAGCAGTGGATGTTGGTGTATCGCTGAAAAGGGAGGGAATTGAGTGGAAGCTACCTATACTGCTGTTTGCGGATGATACAGTTCTGATGAGTGATAATGAATGGGAGTTGCAGGGTCTGGTAAATGAGTTTGGAACAGTGTGCGAAAAACGGAATTTGAAGGTAAATGCGGAGAAGAGCAATGTTATGGTCTTCGAAAGGGGTGAAGTCACAGAGTGTGAGGTGAAGCTGAACGGTCAGGCTATGGAGATCGTCAACTCTTTTAAGTATCTGGGCAGTGTGTTGAGTAAAGATGGGACTATGGATGAAGAAGTGCGGGAGAGGGTACAACAGGGGAAGAGGGTTGTAGGAACGCTAAAAGCAGTAACAAGAAATAGGGTGGTCAGTATGGAAGTGAAGAAGTCCTTGCATGGCAGTGTGGTAATCCCGACACTGACTTACGGAAGCGAAGCATGGACGTTGGTTGAGAGACTCAGACCAAGAGTGAGAGCAGTGGAAATGAATTACTTAACCCGTTGAGACCCAGCGTCGCACGTGTTGCGTCGGCATTCTTTGATCACCAACTCCCAGCGACGCATCACGTGCGTCCGACATATAAAAAACACTTACGTGGCTCGTAAGGTAGGAAATGGCGGGAGAATAGGAGGGGGCGGTACCGTAGTGTGTGGGGGAGCCAGGCCAGTAGGTGTGAGCGGGCCGAGACAGCCGCGCGGCTGGTGGTGGTGGGCTTAGTGGGGATAGTTTACACCCCTAGTTTACCGCCACTTTGAACCTTCATTACTCCGGTCGTATGGGAGCTAGAGGCTTGAGATTTATGTGAGATACTCCTTAGGATGTATGCCGTACAATGCCATACTCAGTTTTTACCCTAGTGCTCCCGGGCGGGTGGTCATGCGGGGGAGACGAACTATTGAAACCCCCCCCCCCCCGCCCCCCAAATGACCGAAATGAGTTTTTTTTATTTGTGTGTTCATTTCTCACCATTCTCTTCCATTTTGGCTCAACACATTTTTTTGAAGCTCCCTCCCCACCTCACCCCCCACCGGCCCCCCCCCCAAAAAAAAATGTCAGAGGTGATTTTTTTTTGTTTTTTTTTCATTTCTCATCCTTGTCTTCCATTTTAGCAAACAAAAAAAATAAGTGAAAATGGCTTGGGACTGGGGTGAACAAAATATTATAACTAGCCGGGGCTCAACGGGTTAAGGAGTGCGTGCGGAGTTACATGGAGGGATATGAGAGCGAGGAGGAGGGACAGAGAGGGAGAGGTAGACCGAATGAGAGGTGAAAGGATGGAGTGAGGAAGTACATGAACGAAGGCGGTGCTGGTTGGGGGGAGGGGCGTCGACTGACTGGGGACAGAGGTGCATGGGGGCGGTTCGTTCGTGGCCATCCCTTCGGGGATCACGGCGTCAGGCAATAGATAGATATAGAATGTATTAACCCTTATGCTGCGGGCTTATTTCCCCTATAATAAGGCTCATTCAGAGACTCCTGATTGCTTAAGCAAGTGCCTAAATTAAATTACATTTTTACAGCAAAAAACTAAAATAAAATAGCTTGAAAATTACACCAGAACGAGCTTCGTAGCGCGCGGGGTTCATCCACAGCGCTACCACAGACATCGGCAATATAGCCAAATATTAGCAATGTAGCGCCTATGGCAGCGCTGCATAGGTCTCGCAAGATATGGGATGAGAGTCTCAGTGCCCCGGTAGACGTGTTGAAGAACGGACGGGGGGCTTTTCGCGCTCCCATTCACTCGCACTAGTCTCCACAGGTTTTTAATGGGCTTTAAATTGAAGTAAATTGCCATGGCTTTCTAGAACGGGTCCCGCAGTGAAAAGGTTAATCCATTCTGTACCAGCGACGTAATTTAAATTTTATTCTAGCGATACAGTATTTAGACGATTTTGTGAAGCTTAGGAAGGATATACAGTAGATACAAGGTTTAATTGAGATAGTCTTTAGCCTTTTAATTGGTAAATATCTTTCCTAAGCAAAAACAAAATATCAAATAGTTACCAGACTATAATGACAATAACGTCACCGGTACTGAATGTGTTAATGTGTTACAGCCTTCCAACTATCTCACTTAACCCTATTTACTACCAGATCCTTCTCGAACTGCACAAAATCCTCTAAATATAGCTAGAATAATATAAAAAATACGTCACCGTTACAGAAGGGGTTAATGAGTTACCCACTTCAAACAACATTCTAACATAAGGGTAAACTCATAACGCTACCTTCAAACTATGTATAAACCTATAGTCGCTATATTTTTAGCTGAGGGTATATTGTCATGTCCTCACCTTAATTACTTGGCTATCACGAAGATTTTGTCGCAAAATATGTTGTTAAATATGAAAACTCGTTAATGATGTTATACTGAGACTGAGAAGTTTTACATTTTTTCTACAAGTATCGAGAAATCAGTTGCCAATAAATTCAATGTACCGTCAGCTGGAAAAAATAAAATATATAAATAAATACAGTAAATAAAACAAAATTAAATGAGGTATATGCTAGCGTGTATAAATGGATAGATAGATAGACATAAGAGCATACATCCTGTCACTGTCACACCTTTCACTGACAGTCCTCATGGGTTTCTAACAGGGGACTCACACACAACACACGTCCACAACCTTTTGTTCGGTATGTTTGATTGATGGCTTAACCTGGGAAGCGCGCGCTAGCTATTGGTAGTTCAAACCCTCCCGCCAGGCGACGATATTTGGCTTCATTCCCGCCTAAAATCGTAATTTTACCATAAATATTGTTATTACTTATTCATATATGCGCCTATTTTACGTTTAACCCATTAAGCGCGCGCAGGGTGTAGTGAACACCACAGTTCTATGCGGTAATATTAGGCTCCAATCCTGCCTATAATAGTAATTTTACGATAAATATCGTTAATACTTATTCATATGCGCCTATTTTACCTTTAATATGAAGATAGTAACCTGTAACAACAATTAAACAAGTGGGAATATCATTTAGCTGGTCAAAATCGCGAATTGTTAGCGAGCGGTTCATTCATCAATTGTGAGACAGCCGGCCTCACACTCTCTTCTCTTGAGGGTTGAAGCAGTAATGAGCTACTCCCTCACACTCTCCCAGTCTCTACCTTACGTAACACACACATGACCACAGCCTAGGATCGGTTAGGAGATGTTTACACAAAAATATACCAATGAATAAGGGAATTACAGGGAAAATAGGTGATAATTGAAGGGGGGGGAGGAGGGGATGTGGAGAAGTGATATGATGTATTGAGAAAAAAAAAAAATGTTTTTATAAGTGCTACTGGGGCCTTTTAAAATGTTTTTTTTAGGCCTTCCCTCTTAAGAGTGTTCTCGCCTTTGCCCACCAAAACCTCTTAAGAATGTTCTCGCCGTTCCCGGGTTAGTATGAAGATATTAACCTGTAACAACAATAAAACATGTGGGAATAGTATTTGGAGGGTGAAAAAGACGAATTATTGCCGACCCTCCAGGTGAGGTGAGAGGCGAACGAGATGTATACCCTCCATCTCAGAGACCTGAAGGCAGACTGAGTGGGAAGGAGGGGGTTTTGACATATGTGGAGGAGTGATAGTAGGTATGGAGGGGAATTATCTCACTTAATCACATATTTCTTTGTTTTGAGTGCTACTGGGGTCTTTTAACCCGTACAATCCCAGCGATGGCTATAGCCGTCAGTAGATAATTAACTCCCCAGTTCCAGCGACGGTTATAGCCGTCAGTAATGTATTTGTCTTGTAACTGCCTGTACAAGGCTAATTTTTTTTTTTATAGTCTTGTAAAAAAATAAAAAAATAAAAAAAAGTGATAGATCCACTCTTGCCTCATCTCTTGAGGTGAAAAGGTGGTCTCTTCTGTCATTTTTGCCACATTGCTGGGGACTTTTATTACTGTATCCTAAGGTACAGTACGGGTTAAAAGTTTTTTTTTTAGGCCTTGGATCTTAAGAGTCCCATCACCTTTCACCACCAAAACCTCTTAAGAGTCTCGGCGCCTTTCCCGGGTTAAAGGGGTAGGGTTTGTTTTTTGGTCTATTTATTTATTGATATATATCACTTTCTAGTTTCCTCGCTAGACCTCCATTAAGTTTTTTAAAACACCCCCAAAACCCTTTTTTGAGATAATTTGTACATATTTCAGTAGAAAAATGTCCCAGCCGAAAGCCGATTCCTCCTTAACACAATAAGAGCGGGTGGTGGAGTATATTTCACCGTGCCGCCCAGCGGGTTTTTTTTTACCATAAATGGCCTTGTTTCCGTGCTCTTTTTCATGCATAAACAAGAGCCAGAGCGTAATACAATTATGTATCCCTGAAAGGGCGTAAATTGAGCTTTCCAACGACACCAGAACTATCCTTCTACGATCACTGGTTGGCTTGCAACGATCGTGCAACCGTAGGGCAAAATCACTAAAATACGGTCATTTAGTTACATAATTACGTGTATAGCGAGGGAGAGAGGGTGGAGTAGTGTGGAGTACATGTCAGTAGGCCCACGGCGGCCGTGGCGAGCGGTCATGAGGTAACCTACGCTCCTCGCGTCGCTCGTCTCTCTCTCAGAGCCAATATTGCGCCAAAATTGCACACGGACTTAAGTCAGGCCCCGCCACATAGTCCAGATTTTTAGAGACGGACTTAAGTCCGGCCCCGATAGACAGGGGTTAAATTACAGGCTGTTACAGGTACCTGTGAGCATAGCATGGACACATGACCCCTACTGCTGCCGGTACCCTACAAATAACTGCTACATCTGTAGCAGTTACGGTGATTTCTTGTTACTGCCTTATTGTAGCACGGTTAAAGCTGGTGTGGTGCAGATTTACCAGGTGCAAGTGCTTGTTGAGTCTTGCTGAGACATAAGAAGGCTGGTTGGAAGAGAGTAAGACACTGGTGTAACGGCTTCTTTTATTATGTTCCTTCCAACAACCAACTATACTCCTAAAATCGATTAATGAAATTTACAAACACATGTGGCAGTCCGTGGATTCGAATCCAGGATGCTCACACCGAAAATCAACACCTTATGCATCGCACCACGAAGACAGTTAAAGAATGGTGGACACTGCCTACGATTTATTATGCAACTTCGAATCCTGCATATCAATCTAAGCATGTACACACATCCCAACTGCAACTCACGTAGGCTATGCATATGTGAATGGAAAGAGCAATTAATGGGGCCTTAACCACTAGGGAAGTCCTCTCGATAAATTACCCCTGAACCAATATCAATTATTATGTTCCTTCCAACAACCAACTATACTCCTAAAATCGATTAATGAAATTTACAAACACATGTGGCAGTCCGTGGATTCGAATCCAGGATGCTCACACCGAAAATCAACACCTTATGCATCGCACCACGAAGACAGTTAAAGAATGGTGGACACTGCCTACGATTTATTATGCAACTTCGAATCCTGCATATCAATCTAAGCATGTACACACATCCCAACTGCAACTCACGTAGGCTATGCATATGTGAATGGAAAGAGCAATTAATGGGGCCTTAACCACTAGGGAAGTCCTCTCGATAAATTACCCCTGAACCAATATCAATTATTATGTTCCTTCCAACAACCAACTATACTCCTAAAATCGATTAATGAAATTTACAAACACATGTGGCAGTCCGTGGATTCGAATCCAGGATGCTCACACCGAAAATCAACACCTTATGCATCGCACCACGAAGACAGTTAAAGAATGGTGGACACTGCCTACGATTTATTATGCAACTTCGAATCCTGCATATCAATCTAAGCATGTACACACATCCCAACTGCAACTCACGTAGGCTATGCATATGTGAATGGAAAGAGCAATTAATGGGGCCTTAACCACTAGGGAAGTCCTCTCGATAAATTACCCCTGAACCAATATCAATTATTATGTTCCTTCCAACAACCAACTATACTCCTAAAATCGATTAATGAAATTTACAAACACATGTGGCAGTCCGTGGATTCGAATCCAGGATGCTCACACCGAAAATCAACACCTTATGCATCGCACCACGAAGACAGTTAAAGAATGGTGGACACTGCCTACGATTTATTATGCAACTTCGAATCCTGCATATCAATCTAAGCATGTACACACATCCCAACTGCAACTCACGTAGGCTATGCATATGTGAATGGAAAGAGCAATTAATGGGGCCTTAACCACTAGGGAAGTCCTCTCGATAAATTACCCCTGAACCAATATCAATTATTATGTTCCTTCCAACAACCAACTATACTCCTAAAATCGATTAATGAAATTTACAAACACATGTGGCAGTCCGTGGATTCGAATCCAGGATGCTCACACCGAAAATCAACACCTTATGCATCGCACCACGAAGACAGTTAAAGAATGGTGGACACTGCCTACGATTTATTATGCAACTTCGAATCCTGCATATCAATCTAAGCATGTACACACATCCCAACTGCAACTCACGTAGGCTATGCATATGTGAATGGAAAGAGCAATTAATGGGGCCTTAACCACTAGGGAAGTCCTCTCGATAAATTACCCCTGAACCAATATCAATTATTATGTTCCTTCCAACAACCAACTATACTCCTAAAATCGATTAATGAAATTTACAAACACATGTGGCAGTCCGTGGATTCGAATCCAGGATGCTCACACCGAAAATCAACACCTTATGCATCGCACCACGAAGACAGTTAAAGAATGGTGGACACTGCCTACGATTTATTATGCAACTTCGAATCCTGCATATCAATCTAAGCATGTACACACATCCCAACTGCAACTCACGTAGGCTATGCATATGTGAATGGAAAGAGCAATTAATTTCTCAGTCAGGACTTGTAGTGGAGGGTGTAAGACAATGGTGTAACAACTCCCTACTTAGTCCTTACGAAACGAGAGCGTAAGACACTGGTGTAATGGCTCGTTTTCATGTAAGACCCTCACCTCTACAGTCTTCAGAAGATCTAAAAGGAAGTCTTCCACTAACTTCTGTCACCGTCACACGACAGGACCACACCCACGGACCAGGACGTCGTAGGGAATACCAGGCAGCAACGTCTTCAGAGATAGTCGGAACCTGCCTATATCTTCCCCTCGAGACGCATAGAGGATCCTCGATTGTGCTGCTATTTAGAACCTATCCCTGTCTTATGCAACATTGCACTTCTACCCATATGATTTTGTGTGAATAAGAATAACCTATATTTGTACTCTGTGTTATATTATCCTCTATTACCTTCGTGCTTGTGTTCTTGTGTGTTCTCATCTTCTCCAGTCAAGTAAGAACCTACCTATAAAGTCAATACAACCCCAGTAAAAACCTGGTGGTCTAGTGGTTTGGGTGCTGCAGTGCTGCACTACTGGCCTGGGTTCGAACCCTGGCTGGGGCATGACACAAAAATATTAATAACATTGGCCGCAGACGGTGGTTATTGATTTGGGAGGAAGAGGCCATTAGTCACAAAATCAAAGGAAATAGAGCGTTTTTTAACATGAGGCATCATGGCTAATTGTTCTCACATTCCCATACCTAAGTATGAGGCAGACACATAAGACATCAGGACATTTGGATATGGTCAACCCAGTGCTCAGCCTGTCATATCAAACAGACAGAGAAAAAATAGCTGTTCTGTTAACTCACCTGGGAAAGGCCATGTCCCTGGTAGCCGGACATATTACCCCTGATCTCACATGGGTACAATTCCAGCAGATTGTGATTGATGCCATTCAACCCCCCTTGGGCACTGTCGTCGCCCTGAGTAAAATAGATGACATAACCTATGAAGGAGATTTAGACACCACCCTCAAACTCCTGGCACATGTCAGGGCTGCATACCCTCTCCAAAGCAATATGCAGAAGCAACAGCACATCTTTAACACTCTGCTGCGAGTGCTCCCTAACTTCATGAGAGAGCACTTCACCATCCATGACCCTGTAGGCTACGACCGAGACATTATCACCATCAGGAAGCTCCTGGCCACCAAACCCAAGACCTCAACAGTGAGAGCTATCAAAAGGTTCCCCACCCTCAAGGAGGACGAAGGCCAGGACCCTCACACAGCTACGGGTCAAGACAACCACCACTCCAGAACCACCCACATTCCTACAACAGGGCGTATCAACCAAGCTATGCCCCGAATAGGGTTCCTCCGCCCACTAACCCCATAAATCAAGGCCGACCCACGAGCACCGCCACACCCAGATTCCGGAACGGGCCCCTGATACTGATCAACCCGTTCGACTTCAGTGCTTGTATCACCACCTGTCCCTTACATTACATAAGGGATCATGCAAAACAACAACAACGGCAAGCTTCCAGAGTACTTGCCGTGGATGAGGAATCCCGGATATTGGAAATTGAGGATAACAATTCGGAAGGAGAAGACCCCCTGGAAGCCCCCACCTCAATCCAGGTCATTGAAGAAAAGCCAGAAGAGCAGGAAGAGGAAGAAGAACTCCCTCAGGTTTTTTTAAGCCTCCTTCGCCCATCATGGTTTCGGCGGGGGATTCCACGCTGATCAAACCACCTCCCATCTACCATCTGGCGAAACTGGAAGGGGTACCAGTAGGCCTACATCTCCTGATAGATACTGGAGCTGCTAGATCCTGCCTGTTCAACCGTTTTACGACCAAAACCGCCGCAAACTCGGAATGTTGAACGCCACCACCACTAAGCTTATCAGTGCCGGAGACACACCCCTGCCCATCAGGGGAGAGACCACACCTTTTCGCATCACCAACCCAGACCCTGAAGCCTCCTGTCACGACCCTTTTGGAGTATTCTACTCAGAATGCACAAAATAGGACAGCTACATGGGATTGGATTTTTTTTTTTTTATATTTTGTTATGTGAATGAGGGAGACAAAAGGTAGAACTGTCTGCAGCGAGTGCCTACCCCAGAGTTGAAAGAGTGACAGGGCCAAAATTAAGGGACGTTCGAGCTAAAATGTTTGGACACACAGAGTTTGAAGCAATTTAAGTCATAGGAAGAGGGAAAGACTGATTCTGGGAGAGAGTTCCAGAGCTCAGCAGTTGAATAGAAGAAAGTCTGGGAATAGCGTTTCACTCTTGGGTTGGAGAGTTGCACAGAGGAGGGGTGGGATTGTGTTGCAAGACAGGTACTACGTACCCTACGTAGAGGAGGTGGTATACACTCGGAAAGCTCCGAGGAACACTGATTATTGTAGTAGCGATAGAATAGCGAGAGAGATGCAACATTGCGGCAAAGAGAGAGAGATTGCAGAGAGTTGGTGAGTGGACGGGAGTTAATGATATGAAAGGCTTTCCTTTCTACTTTGTCTAGGAGTGCGGTGTGAGAGGATCCTTCCCACACATGTGAACAATACTGTAATAATAATAATAATAATAATAATACTTTATTTCAGACTCACACAGTACAGAGGGGACCATACTGGGGTCCATATATACCTTACAGTAACATAAATATATATAAGCTACTGTACATAGGCTACATAAAATAAAAAGAAATTAAATAATACCCAGCTTGCTATCATGTAGTTCACAGCACTGCCTCAACCAAAATCAGTGGTCATCAAACTACTGTGTTACCAAAACCACTGTCCTAATTGTGTACAGTACCATGCCTCACATCATTTAGCTTCCGGTACAGTATGTTGCTACAGTACAGTATAGGAATATCGGTACTGTACTGCACTATGAGGTTCAGTACCGGTATGCTAATTCTGTAGAGTAGCAGACCTAAAATCATTACTTAAGGTTAAATATAGAGCAACTTCCTCCAGTGTGCCTGGATCCTAGAGGTGTACACTATGCTTGGAGTTTGTAGCATTTTAATGATACTGTTCTCAGAAGTGTTAAGGCGCTGAATGAATTTATATGTTAGATTTCTAATGAGTGATTGGTAACAGTGTAAGTTCATATAGGCACATAGCGTACTTGTACTCTCATATTTTGAGAGCCCCAGAAACATTTTCATGATATTGTGATATGAGATACTTAGTCTATTCACTGTCATTTTCTTATAGTTCCACCATTATTGTGCTGTATACATTGGTGAGCAGTAGGAGTTGAACAATGTTATTTTTGTATCCCATGTGCACATATGAAATTTTCTTAATATTGAATTTCCCTGCATGTAAAGTTGCCTTCGCTGACGACCCATATCCTCATCATCTGAGCGATCACTTGAAATATAGTGTCCTAGATACTTTACTTTACTTACTTCTTCTATAATTTCTTCATACAAATTGAATTTAGGTAGCTTTGATTTCAATAGAAGATTAGATTTAAATATTATGATATTGCTCTTTATAGGATTAAATTTGACTGAATGTTCGATTCCAAATTTTTCACATACTCTTAATAATTTATCCAGTCCTGCTCCAGAGGGCGCGATTAAGGCTAGGTCATCAGCATACATGAGATGATTTACAATGGTGCTGCCAATGCAGCACCCAGTGAGAGTCTCGTTCAGCTCCAGACTAAGATCATCCATGTAGACGTTGAAAAGATACGGAGACAATATTCCCCCCTGCCTAACACCATTGGTTACGACGAAAGAGCCTGACAGGATATTGCCCCATCTTACACACATTTTTTTATTAGCATACCAGAAAATAAGTATCCTAACAATATAGCTAGGCACTCCCCTGTTAACTAATTTTTCAAATAAGGTTTTGTGACACACCCTATCAAAAGCCTTACTTGCATCAAGAAAACAAGAGAAAATTGAGCTATTTAGTTTGTTGTATGTATCAATCACTTCTTTCAGCAAAAATATGCATTGGTCTGTGCCGTGATTTTTCTTAAAGCCAAACTGATTGCTGCTGGTGACAATATATGCAGACATTCTTTCTAGCAATATCATTTCAACTACCTTACTCCCCACGCTAGTAAGTGCTACTGGGCGGTAGTTGTCTTTAGCTGTAATTTTACCTGATTTATCTTTAATGACAGGAACAAGTATTACGGATATCATAGACTCCGGCAGGACACCATGCGTAAATAGACTGGTGATGCAAGAACTAAGTTTATCTATTAACAACTTATCTGCATATTTAAGATGTTCTGCATATATACCATCCAGCCCACAAGCTTTGTTTAGGTTAAGTTTTCTTATGGCATTCTCAAGATCACTTTCAGTCACTTTAACTCCCTCAGACATATTATGTTCCAGTAAGTCCGAGGAGGTGGGAGCCCCAGGATCATTGCCACTGCCTCGCACTACACTCACAACAACACTGCGGCCATTAGAATTATCGCAGGAGGCTGAGGTTGCCACCAACGGTTTTATCGTATGGTAACTTATCGGACTTACTGAGCTCATATGACGCAAAATCGCGTCATAAACTTATTGGAGAGGTATAGAGATAAGTCCATATGACGCGATCGCATCATATGAGTTTTTGGTGGACTTATTCATATGACGCGATCGCGTCATATATGTCTGAGGGAGTTAATGTCTTCATAATTACTATCTTTCACATATTGAATTGCACCATTAGTAGACCTTTGGTTTACACTGTTAAGTAGTTCCTTAAAATGTACTCAATACAAGGATGCACTGTGCCCCTGTATAGAGCAAGAAGCTGCACAAGGGTAAAGAACCCCTTGAGGCGGTTGAGCACACCCAGCTTCTGGGAAGCTGCCTTAGCAAGACTGGTAATATGGTCCTTCCAAGTGAGAGCAGAAGAAAAGGAGACACCAAGAATATTGAGAAAAGATGAAGGATTGATTTTTGTAATGTTGAAGAATAAGGGATAGTCCTCTGGAGGTTCCTGATAGGTAGTATGATGGAGAAAGTGGGTCTTGGAAGCATTAAATGCAACAAGGTTTTCTCTACCCCAATTGGAAATAGTAGCTAGATCAGAAGATAAGTGTTCTATGGCTTCATTACGTTTGTCTTTAAGGGATTCCTGGCTGCGGCATTCTGGAAAACTAATTGAGTAGTGTAAGGTAGAGTCGTCTGCGTATGAATGGATGGGACTGGATGTACAGTTGAGAAGATCATTTATGTAAATTAGAAAGAGAATAGGAGATAGGACAGAACCCTGAGGAACACCGGAGTCGATAGAATGAGGAAGTGAGCGATGGCCTTCCACAACCGCAGCTATGGAACGGCCGGAAAGGAAATTAGAGACAAAGGCACAGATGGAGGGATAGAAACCGAAGGAGAGTAGTTTAGAAATTAAATATTTGTGCCAGACTCTCTCGAAGTCCTTCGATATGTCTAGTGCAATGGAAAAGGTCTCACCGAAGTCCCGAAAGGAGGATGACCAAGAGTTAGTAAGATATGAAAGAAGATCACCAGTAGAGCGACCCTTAACCTAAGACGTGCGCATGGGGGGTATGCAGTGGCGGATTAAGGGGGGGGGCTGACTGGGCTGCAGCCAGGGGCCCCCAGCATTTAGGGGGCCCCAAATTCCCAAAGTTAGTAATACAAAATAAAAAAAATAAAATACAAAGCCTACCTAATCCCTATTTATGAAAAAAGAGGAACAAAAATCTACTGATCTAGCCCCCCCCCCCCCCTACACACACACACACACATTAAATTCCTGCATTTCCTCAGATGCCCCTTCTGACCATTGCCTATATAATTAAATAGTTACCGCTGTATTTACCTTCGGACCATGGTTTTCTTTCGTAACTGGTTGCCCTGCCCCTGTTTACCTATTATTTAATGCAATATTGAATATTATATAATTATGTAATCTTTTACTGCTATTCTGGATCATTTTTTAAAGTTACATAATCATTACTGTAATTTACTATATTATCTATATACATGAGACCCACAAGAGGAAATCGAAAATATATCGATATTTTTATGCTAATCGAATGCGAATTCATTGTTGACACTGACACTCGAGGGGGGAAGACGGCAAGGTCGCAAGGTACAGATATAAGTTTCTCTAAATTACCTGGTTTTTGCCTTTTTGGTTAATATTTGTTAATGCTTCTTCTATAACAGTGAAGATCTCAAGCATGAACTTTTGTCTGCAGCAAAACGCATGTTGGAAAGATGATACAATAAGGACGCAAGTGAAGTGATGGAAGAGAGTAAGAGACCTAAAAAAGCAACAAGGGCCGTGGACACACGTCTTATCTGTCTTCAACTATCTGTGAAGAGGTGATTGAGCTCATGGGTCAAAAGGTATTGTTTGTTATTGTTGATGAAATCAAAACAGCTAAGTACTTTTCAATATCTGTAGACTCAACACCCGATGTCATGCATGTGGACCAGCTGACAGTGATTATCCGCTATGTTCTACAATCTGGCCCTGTTGAACGATTCTTAAAGTTCATACCAATGTTTTCTCACACTGGATCAGAAATTGCTCGAATCATTCTTCAGTTCCTGGAAGAAAATGGCATAAACATTGAAGATTGTCATGGCCAGTCATATGACAATGCTGCTAATATGAGCGGCAAGTACAACGGCGTCCAAGCTATCCTACGTGAGAAGTGCAGTGTTGCCTATTATGTGCCATGCACAGCACATTCTCTAAATTTGGTTGGAAAATGTACAGCAGAAGGTTGCCCTGCTGCAGCTAGATTTTTTGATTTTCTTCAAAGCCTTTATGCCTGGCTTGTCGCATCTACCCATTGATGGCAGGTACACCGAAAGCACTTGAAACGATTACCTGTTACCAAGGCCTTGTCTGACACAAGATGGTCAGCTCGACATGATGCTGTAAGGGCTGTAAATAAAGGGTACAATGAGAATATTTCAGCGCTGGAAG
Source organism: Paralithodes platypus (assembly GCA_032716605.1). NCBI lineage: Eukaryota > Metazoa > Arthropoda > Malacostraca > Decapoda > Lithodidae > Paralithodes > Paralithodes platypus. Next base: position 15,712,329 of record CM064481.1, read on the forward strand.
AACTGGCAACCGATGAAAATCAGCCACGAGACAGCAGACTTGAGGCTGAAGGACTTCTGAAGAAACTTCAGCAACTGGAAGTCGCCATCTTGCTTGAACTTTGGGACACAATTTTAGAAAGATTTCAGAAAACCAGTTTATCCCTCCAAGAGAGTGGACTGCCTTTGAATTCAGCAGTTCATTTGTTGAAATCTCTCCTCGAGTTCATCAAAAGCCAGTGTTCTGAATTTGAATACTACAAAGAAAAAGGAAAGATGAAGTCTGTATTCAAAGAGTACAAAGAATCTTCAAAACGACAAAAGAAGAGGAAGCGTCAGTTTGATTTGGGTCCATCAGCTGAAACAGTATTTTCACCCAGGGAAAGCTTCCAGGTTGAGGTATTTCTGCCAATTATTGACAAACTATCTTCAGCTCTCCAGCATCGTTTGAACACGTACAAGGAAATTCAGGAGAAGTTTGGCTTTCTTTCCAACCTAACTGAGCTCAGCAAAGATGACATCCGAAGGGCAGCAATCAAGTTGATGGAAGAGTATGTAAATGATTTCGAAGACTGCTTTCCTTCTGAAATGATACAATTTTCAGAGCTCTACAAGACCGTCAGTGGCCGAGAACAGAAAAAATCACAAAGCACAGAGATAGGAATGCTATTGCTGCTGAATGAAAATATGTGCACTCAAAGCTTCCCAAATGTCCACATCGCACTACGCATTTATCTGTCCATGACAACATCAAACTGCAGTGGAGAGCGATCTTTTTCAAAGTTGAAAAGAATAAAAAATGAGGTTCGAAGTTGTATGGGACAACAGCGACTCAGTTTGCTCTCCCTTATGAGTATTGAAAATGAAATCGTACATTCGCTGAGATTCACTGATTTGATAAATGACTTTGCTATTAAAAAATCTCGCAAACATAGTATGTAAGGCAGCCAAACATCGCACTAATATGAAGTGTTATAATTTCATTTTTTTTAATTTTATTGTTTGCTAGATCAACAAGTTTCTTTCATATAGTGATTTTGATAAGTTAGTTATTAGTTTGTCTTATTATTTGTTCGAGTTTTATTCGATTTTATAATATAGTTACAATAAAATTTAGTTAGTGCTTTTTTTACCCTAGTAACCAGTTACCATTCAAAAATAATCGTTTAAAGGGCTCTTTTTATGCAAGTGCCATGAAATTATCAACTTTCCAGCCAAGTACTAGCCTTTGATCTTTAAACAAGATTTTTTTTTTTCAAACCAAGCTCTTTGTCTCTATTTTTCACAATTTTTACTATATTCAATATCATTTGAAATAGCCCAGTATGTCCCTCCAGAGGCCTCAAAATGCTCCTAAAAGTGCTTCATTTTCAAAAGACCCCCCAGACCCCCCAGCTGCAAGGGCTCGCTTCGCTCGCCACCCACCCCCAGTGACCCCCTCATCGAAGAAAGGGCCCCTTTCAGAATTCCAGCCAGGGGCCCCATGCAACCTTAATCCGCCCCTGGGGGTATGAGACACCACACTCCTGTACACACGTATTTGAGCTGTTCCCATCACTAACATCGTTATTTTACCATAAATAGCATTAATACTTATCCATATGTGCCTATTATAGGTTGATTATAAAGGTATTAACCTGTTATAACAATAAAACAAGTGGAAACAGTGTTTGGATGGTCAAAATCGGCGATACAGGCCGGGAGTTACATAATGTATGGCTGAGGCAACCTCCCCTGCCCTCCTCCCCTCCCCTTGTCTGGAGAGACACTGTTATGCAATAGTCTCTCTCTCGCTGTTTCCCACGCTTGGTAACAGTGATGACAACGCCCTGCTACCAACTCGCTAATGTTAGCACGATAATAGACCACATAATAAGGGAATAACAGGGAATATAGGTGATAACTGAAGGAGGGGAGGAAAGTGGGGAAGGAGGGGAGGTGGAGGAGTGATATTTGGCATGGCCCAGGGGTCAAAACAAAAAATAAAAAAATAAAACATTTGTTTTTTTGTTTTTTTTTGGGTGTGTTAAATGGATTTTTTTTCCCCCTGACTCTTAACCCGGGAGCTGCGGGGAGACTCTTAAGAGTTCCCCCGGCGCACTGCGGGGAGACTCTTAAGAGTCAGAGAAAAAAAAAATCAACTTTTGACATCGAATTTTTTTTTTTTTTTTTTTTTTTTTTTTTTTTTTTTTTGGCCCCTGGGCCATGCAAAATCTCAGTCCTCTACCTCCCCTCCTTCCCCACTTTCCTCCTCTCCTTCAGTTATCACCTATTTTCCCTGTTATTCCCTTATTCTGAGGTATATTTTCGTGCTAACATTAGAAATCCGATTGGAGGGTGTGGTCATCACTGATAGCAAGCGAGTGCAAGAGAGAGAGAGAGAGTATCGATCGACTGTGTCTCAGTGGCCTTGGGGGAAATTGGCGGGAAAGCAGATTGCCTCACCCATACATTATACAACTCGCGGGCTATATCTCCGATTTTGACCATCCAAACGCTGTTTTCACTCGTTTTATTGTTGTTTCAGGTTAATACCTTTATAATCAACCCATAATAGGCGCATATGGATAAGTATTAATGCTATTAATGGCACAATGAATATTTTAGTGACGGAAACACCTCAAATACGTCAGCACAGGGGGACGTTTCCAATTACCCCCATGCGCACTTCAGAGGTTAAGAGTCTTCCCGCAGTCCGCCGGGGGAACTCTTAAGAGTCTCCCCGCAGTTCCCGGGTTAACCCGTTGAGCCCCGGCTAGTTATAATATTTTGTTCACCCCAGTCCCAAGCCATTATCACTTCTTTTTTTTGTTTGCTAAAATGGAAGACAAGGATGAGAAATGGAAAAAAAACAAAAAAAAAATCACCTTGGAAATTTTTTTTTTTTGGGGGGGGCCGGTGGGGGGTTGGGGGGGGGGGGAGCCTCAAAAAAATGTGTTGAGCCAAAATGGAAGAGAATGGTGAGAAATGAAGAACAAAATAAAAAAAAATCATTTCGGTCATTTGGGGGGCGGGGAGGGGGGGGGGGGTTTCAATAGTTCGTCGCCCCCGCATGACCACCCGCCCGGGAGCACTAGGGTAAAAACTGAGTATGGCATTGTACGGCATACATCCTAAGGAGTGTCTCACATAAATCTCAAGCCTCTAGCTCCCATACGACCGGAGTAATGAAGGTTCAAAGTGGCGGTGAACTAAGGGTGTAAACTATCCCCACTAAGCCCACCACCACCAGCCGCGCGGCTGTCTCGGCCCGCTCACACCTACTGGCCCAGCTCCCACACACACTACGGTACCTCCCCCTCCTATTCTCCCGCCATTTCCTACCTTACGAGCCACGTAAGTGTTTTTTATATGTCGGACGCACGTGATGCGTCGCTGGGAGTTGGTGATCAAACACTGCCGACGCCACACGTGCGACGCTGGGTCTCACCGGGTTAAGGAAGCCATACTGGCGATCTGAGAACAGATTATGAGAAGAGAAATGCTTCAGAAATTTGGAAGCAAGAATAGTTTTAAAAACTTTAGAGATACAAGAGATGAGAGCAATTGGACGATAGTTGGAGGGTTGAGAGCGGTCACCCTTATTCTTTGGGACAGGTTGAATGTGAGCAAACTTCCAGCAAGAAGGGAAGACGTTAGAGGAGAGACAGAGACGAAAGAGTTTGCCTAGGCTGGGGGTCAGCACGGAATCACAGTTTTTGAGTACAACAGGAGGAACACCGTCGGGACCGTACGCCTTCTTAGTACTGTATTAAGCCTAGAGAGGGTAGAAAATACATCTTTAGAAGAAATTAGGATTAGGCATAAGTAGGAGAGAGGGGGTGGAGAGGAAGGAATAAGCACCGGAATCATCCAAGGTGGAGTTTCTAGCAAAAGTTTGAGCGAAGAGTTTAGCTTTGTCAGAGGAAGAAGTGATGGTTGTGCCATCAGAGTGGAAAAGGGGAGGAAGAAAAATTATTGGAGAGGTTTTTGGCTAGATGCCAGAAAGCTTGGGAAGAGCTAGAGTTGGATAGTTCAGTGCACTTATTATTGATGAAAGAGTGCTTGGCAAGTCGAAGAACAGATTTGGCTTGATTCCGGGCAGAAACATAGGAAGAATGAGATTCATGAGTTTTAAGGCGTCGGTACTGTTTGAATGCTTCCTCCTTGTTGCGAACAGCAGTAGAAAAAGCGTGAGTAAACCAAGATTTTTTCATTAGACTGAGAGAAAGAAAATTGAATGTACGCTTCCATGCCCGAGAGGATTACCTCGGTAATGCGTTCAGCACTCTCCGAGGGTCCCCGGCCACGGAAGCATTAGTAATTCCATGGGAAATCAAAGAAATACTGCCGGAGAGCCTCCCAGTCGGCAGTGCCAAAGTGCCACAAGCGCCACCGAGTCGGGGTGTCGGGTGGCCGTACTGAAGAGATAGGACAGGTGACAGATAAGTTTATGGTCGGAGGAGCCCAAAGGAGAGAAAAGATTGACAGTATAAGAAGAAGGGTTAGAAGTTAGAAATAAGTCAAGAATGTTGGGCCGATCTCCGAAGCGATCCGGGATACGGGTGGGTTGCTGGACCAGCTGCTCTAGGTCATTTATGATAGAAAAGACGTAGGCTTGTTCACCAGGTTGGTCAGTAGTGTGAGAGGAGAGCCATTGGCGGTGGTGAACGTTGAAATCTCCTAAGATGGAGATTTCAGAGCAGGGAGAGATAGATAGAATGTAGGAAGAGAATCACCAGTCGTAATAAAAATAATCTTTATTTTCATAATTTTTCCTTTATAGACGTTTCAACATTTTATTATGCCATCATCAGTATTTTCTGTGAAAAATATAACATACGTAAAAATATTAAATATATAAAATTGCAACAGCAAGAAAATTGAATAACTTACAAATAATGAAAGCTAACATAATTAAAAGAACAAAACTATCTAGATCAGACAGAACTATACAATAAGATAAAATAATGCGAAATGTCATGACAGTATTTAGCTTAGTGGGAAATAAGCGTTCGGGAACAAGGTACAGTCACTCAATTAACTATCCATTTAGATTCGATGACACATAAGAATATTAAACTGGTTCATTTTTTAATTATGATCGGAAATAATATAATTATAATTTATACTCTATGAAACTATTTAATTTGTAAAAGGAGACACAACATAGCTATTTAAGTGAAACAAAATTAAAAATACAGCAGTGAAATCAAATCAAAGTACAGTACACAGACAAAGTTCCTGCCTAAAATATGAGATTTCTACGTTTCACTGAAACTTAGTAATCTACTTAAATAATAGCCTAGAACTAAATATTTATACAAAGGCTCTAGACACAACCAAATTAGATTATATTTAACCTAAGAAGTGCGCATGGGGGGTATGAGACACCACACTTCTGTGCTGACGTATTTGAGCTGTTCCCATCACTAACATCGTTATTTTACCATAAATAGCATTAATACTTATCCATATGCGCCTATTTTAGGTTGATTATAAAGGTATTAACCTGTTACAACAATAAAACAAGTGGAAACAGTGTTTGGATGGTCAAAATCGGCGATACAGGCCGGGAGTTACATAATGTATGGCTGAGGCAACCTCCCTGCCCTCCTCCCCTCCCCTTGTCTGGAGAGACACTGTTACGCAATAGTCTCTCTCGCTGTTTCCCACGCTTGGTAACAGTGATGACAATGCCCTGCTACCAACTCGCTAATGTTAGCACGAAAATAGACCACAGAATAAGGGAATAACAGGGAAAATAGGTGATAACTGAAGGAGGGGAGGAAAGTGGGGAAGGAGGGGAGGTGGAGGAGTGATATTTGGCATGGCCCAGGGGCAAAACAAAAATAAAAAAATAAAAACAAAAAACAATTTTTTTGGGGGTGTTTTAAATGGATTTTTTTTTTCCCTGACTCTTAAGAGTCTTCCCGCAGTCCGCCGGGGGAACTCTTAAGAGTCTCCCTGCAGTTCCCGGGTTAAGGGAAATGAGGAAAGAGTATTGTTCAATTGGGGATGAAGCTTTTTAATATAAAGTGAATCTAAAATTCTAACACTGTCTGTGGGACAGCTATCTAATATACTAAAATGCTCATTACTGGGTGTAATATTACACGACTCACAATGTTCCCTGACTGCTGAGTGGGGAGGACTCTGCAGTCTGCGACCGGTTCTGACAGACTGACCCAAATGCTCTGCGATACGTGTTTTGAAGGAACGCACAGTGCTTCCAACATACCCTGCTTGGCAACAAGGGCAAGAAAAACAATAAACGATCGACGAGCGTAGGTCAATAGGTAGGCGGTCTTTGAATTGGAACATGGAGCGAATTCTGAATGGGTTCATAGGTATGAATCGAAACACTTTATCAGGGTAAAATTTACAGAAACTCTCATTTAGTGATACTTCAATTTTCTTAGTCAAATTACCTAAATATGGAATTCGTAAATATATTACTTCCTTATTAACTGTGGGGACGTTGCAGGGTATATTGGAAGCACTCTGCGTTCCTTCAAAACACGTATCGCAGAGCATTTGGGTCAGTCTGTCAGAACCGTTCACAGACTGCAGAGTCCTCCCCACTCAGCAGTCAGGGAACATTGTGAGTCGTGTAATATTACATCCAGTAATGAGCATTTTACTATATTAGATAGCTGTCCCACAGACAGTGTTAGAATTTTAGAGTCACTTTATATTATAAAGCTTCGTCCCCAATTGAACAATACTGTACTGTACTCTTTCCTCGTTTCCCTTAACCCTTCTTTAGCGGCGCGCAACATAAGTCGAGTTAAATAAATTTGGACTATGTGGCGGCGCGCGACATAGGTCGTGTGGCAATTTCAGCACGTAATGTTGCTGAGAGAGAGAGACAAGTGGTGGCAGGAGAGTAGCAAGCGTATGACTGCTCCAGACCACCGCGGTGGGCCTACTGACACGAATTCACCCTCCTCCACCCTCTCACACTCGCTACATACTGAAATGTATGGGGAAAGTACCGAATTACATGGTTTTTGCACTCGTGTTGCACGAAAACTAGCGGTCATACAAGGATCATTGTGGTGTCATTGGAAAGCTCTGTTTATGCCCTTTCAGGGATAGATGCTTGTTTTACGCTCTGGCTCTTATTTAGGCATGAAAATGATCACGTAAACGGCCCTATTTTGGCTAAAAACACCCCGCTGGTGGCTACATATTATTTACCGCCGAGGCCGCTCGTTAGGTGTTAAATATAATCTAATTTGGTTGTGTCTAGAGCCTTTGTATAAATATTACGGTTTTGACAACCCGTAGGGAAGGAAGGAAAAACTAATATTTATTGGTGGCTCCTGAAGTCAATGACGTAAGAGCCTATGATAATATGGCCTCGTTCCGGGCTCCTCAGAGCCCGGGTTAACCTCGATCACGACGATCGAGAACCAAGATCATCTTAGGGGGTACCCCTTAATCATTCCTAAGGTACGTCATTGAGACGGAGCCACTGAAAAGTAGAAAATAAAAAAGAAAAGGATTAACACAGTTTGAACACCGCGCCTAAACGCATTCCGATCTTCCTCTGTTTCCCATGACATATGCCTCCTACCCCTACCTACCCAGGTGCGACCTCTAATGTATATATCAAGTTCAGCATGTGTATGGGAAGGGGATGGTGGGAGGGCAATTGTCGTCATTGACTTCAGGAGCCACCAATAAATATTAGTTTTTCCTTCCTTCCCTACGGGTTGTCAAAACCGTAATTTATTGGTGGCTCCTTACGTCAATGACGTAAGAGCCTAGAATATCACGACCAGTGGAGGGACCTTCATATGCTCATCAAGCTTAAAATCAAAAATTTAAAAGGAAGACTAAAAATGAATATGTAAACTGTGACATGTGTTTAATTACAAAAGGTATAATAGTAAGAAAAAGAATATAAGGCGGGTACCATTAAAGAAGCCTTATTTCAGAAAAACAGAACTACTGGGATGTGAATATATACTGTACTGGTAATCGTATATCACAAAAATTAAAATTAACTTCAAGTTACACATTTATAGTTGCAATAATATATAGATATTGCTATGTAACAGATATAATGCAGTAATAACACTCTTGTTATATATTTCAGATTGTGTGTCCTGCCAACTTGTCATGGCGCTTAACACGCCCCCCCCCCCTTTTTTTCTCATTTAAGGTGACTGGTAGGGCACACCTTCTATTACATTACAGAATTGGTAATAAAAGCATTGAACAAATATATCAATCTACTTATTGGCCTCAGGGGGCATGTTCTAGCCTTAAAGCTATGCATGGTAATTTGGGTCTCTCCAGATGTACTGACAAATATCTGGATAGGAATGTATTGCTAGAGGACCATAGACCCGTATGAGTGATATCTTCTACTGAAAAGTTATTGAGGAATCTTACGGGTTTGACAACCCGTAGGGAAGGAAGGAAAACCTTCTATTTAGGAGTGGTTCCGTAGAATATCACGACCGGAGGTGGGACATCAGATGCTCAACGTATATCGAGAGAACCAATTAACAGATAGGCTGACACCGGGAAAAATTTAAATTTAATTATAAAAGAAGAGGCAGGTACATTGGGAAGCCTCAGAAAGAAGGAAAGATGTAAGAATAGTTATAATTTAGAATGTTTTTGCTATGCCCTGCTTTTCTACAGGATTAACTTGGGTAATGTGAGTTCTAACTGACTGGGTATAGAAGGCTGCATGCACAAAACAAGGTATGAGGAATAGAGAACACAAAAGAAACACACGGTAACAAGACACACGATCACGTTTATTGATTTGCACACTTCTGAATACTCGTACAAGACAAATGATAGAATTGAACAACACTAGCATAAGTGGATCTGGATGGAGCCTAGTCTCCCACTTCCAACGTTCAGGTATTAATCTTCTGATCACTGGCTTTATTCACAAGTTTATTACGTCCTGGGATATATAAACACTGGGCTCTTTCTATTGGACTAGGTATGCGGCAACAAGCAACAACGGAAAATGCTAGATCCAACCCTTATCTATAAACCCAGGCAACAAACCACCCTAAACCGTCAAGAGTCCTGCCTGGACAACAAGGTATCCTATAACTCGGTTACAGGGTGCACGCACTATAGACTGCTGATAGTCAAGCAGGCTATATAAAAGATCACACAATTAAGTTGACTTAAAGCTTCAAGGAAAAGATAGATAACGGAATTAAATTGCAGAAACAATTTAATAACAAACTAGAAGAAAGTACATTTAACGTTACGTTAATTAATACAACTAATCACCCCTGTGTGAAAGAAGGTGAAAGCAAACAGTCTTCAAAACATCGTACAGGTAGGCAAGATGCGGGTTTCTAAACTGCATGCGGCTACTGTAGGATCTGATGCTTAGCAAAGAAAGTACGTTACGGATTTAGAGAACTCTTAACTCATAAGCAGGAATAAATACTAGTGATAGGACATACAGTGTATAATGGCATAGGTATAATTAAATAAAGGCAGCAACTCGCAACATAACCACATACAGGTGTGCTTCTCACTCTTAGTCAGGCAAGCCGGCTCGGACAGAGTCTCTAAGCCACACCCTGACTCACAATGCTCACAAAAACGGTAAACTGTGGCACAATAACAAGCATACAGAGATAATAAACCCCTAGCTGTTAATCTGCCAGGTGGCAGAGGTCTAGCCGGAAGGATATTGGCTTCGGATACCCGGGCTGAGCCACCTGCTCTAGCGCCTAGGGACGTTCCCAGGTCTGTGCGCCAAATTACTCTAATTGAAAGGGTGCTCTCTTGAGAGACTCAGATCGCAAGTATCTGACTCTCTCCTGGCGACCCTAAAACAAAAGCAAGACGTGCTAGCGCAGTGCTGAGTGGACTAGGCAATGGCCCTCACACAACACAACGCTAGACACACAGGGACACAGACAAGAAAATGCCCCCAGACTCCCACGGGTATCCTAGCAAAGTCGTGCAGGTCCACGGGACTCGCTAAGCAGACTTTACTTAAAGGATCGCAAAAAGCCTCCCCTCCGGTCTAGCCCCTGCTAACCTGACACAAGAACACACTAGCAAGCATGAAACCACCAAATATGAGACAACAAAAAAGCTTCCTAGGTCTCATTAACAATTACATCCCTGCATAAGGCCCAAAACCCTAACTAGTTATCTGAGAGCTCGTCGTTAATACAATAATAGATATAAGGTCTATCAAGGGGATGGGATAATTAAATAGATTGGTGAAGTAGTGGAAAGAAGGTATACAAAGTAAGAGAGAACGTTTCTAAGTGGGGTTGAGAGGGATAGATATCAAGGGGGTCCGAAGGGTACGACAATGAGGTGAGCTCTGAGTCTTGAATCTGTCTGGACCCCACCCTAGGCATGCAGAATACATCCCAGGCTTGGCAACACTCAACACAGTTGCCTGGTCAAAATCCTATACCCTGGGCATGAGTCGAAACTAAGCCTAACGTTGCAATCAAATGCATGTGGCAGCGCTTCAGGCTCGTCCCAAGCTGGTCTCTCCGCGCGAAGCAACGTCCCAAGCCGGTCTCTCTCTCCCGCTCGTCTCTTCCCGCTCTCACTAGACTTACATCTTATATATTATAATGAAACAATCAACTATCGAGAATAAAATATACTAAGATGCGTTGGTTAAGAATAAGGGCAGCTTCAAGCTGTGAAACAACAAGAATATCCCAGACATTAGTTACATTGTCGTAGGATATATACTAAGGGAAAGCCTGCCGGCTGGCTACCACCAGCCGGTTTTTAAACACCTGGGCAGCCGATGCGCACGCATGCCCGCACGTGGTTACTATGCAGAAGCGTCACACCTCCCCCAAGATATAAGACCCTTGACTAAGTTCTTCATATCTAACAGAAAGCTTCTCATAGTACCACACACTGTTGCGACACAAGGCACTATATATAAAAACAAAAATAAAGACTGTTGCGCTCCACCGAGCAAGTTCAACTAACTCAGCGACAATAAGCGAAAACATTCAACTTAGATACTGCTACATCTTATACAAAATTCTACACGTTATAAAAAAAATTTTTTTTATAAGGTTTTTGCTTTTTTAATTTGTTTTTTTTCGGCTGAACTACAGTGACACCCTATTTTCCTCCACACTCAACCCTCAATCCTGTGGCAGTCTAACCAACATCATCCACCCTTGATAAACAATCCGCTATCACGTTATCAGAACCGGCAATATGGCGTATGTCCAAATTATACTCCTGAAGCATGAGTGACCACCTGGTCAGCCTCATATTCCGGTTATGAAACTGATTCACGAATTTCAGAGGGTGATGATCGGTATAAACCACTACGACTGGTCCGAAAGCAGGAACATATACATCGAAGTGCCTGAGCGCCAGCACTATCGCCAGGAGTTCTTTTTCAATTACAGAGTAATTCCTTTGTGCACTATTGAATTTTTTACTGTAAAAACTCACTGGATGTTCGATACCTTCATCATCTGTCTGTAACAAGACAGCCCCAGCCCCTACGCCCAGGGGCGTATCTAGGGTAGATAGCGCCTAGGGCAAGGACTGGAATTGAGCCCCCTGGTGGCGTGGGGCGAGCGCAGCGAGCCTCTCCAGCTGGGGGGTTCGGGGGGGGCGCTGTAAGCCCTTCCCCCCCGAGATTTTTTTTGAAATAAGAGCAATTCTAGGAGCATTTTAACCCCTAACTATCGGCGCGCAACTTAAGTCGAGTATATTAAATCTGGACTATCTGGCGGCGCGCGACATAGGTCGTGTGGCAATTTTAGCACGTAATGTTGCTGAGAGAGAGAGACAAGTGGTGGCAGGAGAGTAGCGAGCGTATGACTGCTCCAGACCACCGCGGCGAACCTACTGACACGAATCCCACCTCCTCCCTCCCTCTCTCACTCGCTACATACTGAATTGTATGGGGAAAGTACCGAATTACATGCTTTTTGCACTCGTGTTGCGCGGTTGTTGCAAGAAAACTAGCGGTCATAAAATGATCATTGTGGTGTCATTGGAAAGCTCTGTTTATGCCCTTTCAGGGATAGATACTTGTTTTACGCTCTGGGTCTTATTTAGGCATGAAAATTATCACGTAAACAGCCCTATTTTAGGTAAAAACACCCCGCTGGTGGCTACATATTATATACCGCCTAGGCCGCTCTTAAGGTGTTAAAGCCATATTCAAAGCTATATTTAGGTAATTGAAACACTAAATAATGAATGATATACCAGTAGGCTATATATATATATATATATATATATACATATATATATATATATACATATATATATATATATATATATATACAGAGGTGGGTGCGCTCCGGTGGGACCGGTAATGCGGCAGCGCTCCGCGCTCATCAGACATCAGGTAATGCGGCAGCGCTCACGCGCTCCTTTTGTCAGCAGACCTGATGCGCTTCCCGCTCCGCGCTCCTGCGCTCCGAGCTCCCAAAAATAGGTATATAAAAAAACAAAAACAAAAAAACAGCTTCTAGAAGTTATTTAATTATTTACCTTTGTCCTTCACTTTGTCCTTTGTCTTTCACTTCACTAAATTCCAAGAATTCAAAACATTCAAAAACCTCAAGTCATGGTGTCTTTCTGAAGTTTAACTGTTTAAGTTTCTCACTTTCTCAGTTTCTGTTATTCTTTATGTCATATCAATGAATCAAATGTCAATGATATGATATGATTGATATCATTGCAAATGTCAATGATATGATAAGATTGATCATTGTGAGTTTGTGACATTGTGACTGTCCATTGATATGACATAAAGAATTACAGAAACTGTCCAAACTGAGAAACTAGGTCCGAAACTGCCAGGTCCGACGGTATATAATTTATAATAATTATATATATAATATACGGCCGGGACTAGGGTCTTGTCAGATGTCAGTTGTCACGCCCAGTGCCAGGTCCGTATATAATTATATACTGACTCGCCGAAAAAAAATCGTAGCAGCGAAACGACTGCACCTATAGCTTTCATATTTTTAGTTTTTTACCACATGTACCTTACCCTTCTGCATACCCACCACGGCACCACCACTACCTCAAACCCCTCCTCCCACCCACTCGCTGACTATCGGTCGCCTCACAAGGAAAAAAAAAGAAAATCTGTGGCGGCGAAACGATTGCACCAATCGGTTCCATATTTGTGTGACAAGTGCCTTACCCTTATGCCTTCCCTTCACAACACCCCCAACTGCCTATAACAACCCACTTCTAGTGTATCCGTACGAAGAAAAGGAAAACAAATAAAATCTGTGGTGGCGAAACTACCTCACCAATCGGCTTCATATTTGTAACACGAGTCAATTACGCTTCTACCTTCCCCCCACCATCCCCCAAACCACCCTTCTACCCATACATTCAAGTAACATTCCGATAGTATCGATACCATAAAATGATAAAAGTCTCTGAAGTCTATAGTGTCTTTTGACTATCAGACAGTCAGACAGGCTCGGGCTATACCTAAAATGCCCCAGAACAAGAAGCCCACCACAGAAGCCACGAGTGAACACCACACAGAAACACCCGGAAGAAAGGTCCACAGAACGAAAGGACCAGCTGACCGAGCCAGCCATTTCAGACAGGCCCAAGCCCGCAGGGCTAAACAGCTCCAGGACGCACCCATTTACCTTTTCTAAACTGACCATTTTCCACACCTCACGTACACTAACCCCCTCGTGTCCTACACTCCTAACTACAAAGATGATGAACAGGAATATACATTCATATTAAAAACACTCATGCCCTGTCCCGACGTTGAGCCAATGCCAACACATCAGACAGCCATAATTATATCTATGTATGTTCTTACATCCGAGAAGTAGATGTTATATATCTTAGAAGTTAAAACACCCCCGCCTGTCCCTAGACCTTGTATATCATTTCCCATGACGAGTATAGATATATGTACCCGTGCTCAGTCGCCCCCTTGCATTGTTCCTCTAGTAACTAAGTGTCTCTATGTATTCAATCCTTAGGTTAAGTATTTTTATCCGCCATTGTGTTCACCTTTTTCCATTTACTGTTCCACAATTGTCATACGTCTTCCCCTTGCCTCCTTCGTATCCACAGGACACACTACGCCAATTTACTTCGTGTCATACACCTCTTACCCCAACCAGAGATTGTATAAGATAACCTGGTTCCCAGTATCTGTCAATAGTACCCCGAAACAATAACTAAGTACCCCTACGAACTGCCGCTGTTGTTGGTATATTTATATCTCATAGAAAACGCAGTTCCCAGGGCCAACTAATAGTATCCATAACCCCTCGGACTGATCACATTACTGTATCTTTTCCTGACTCATATACCACCCCATAGTTGCATTCCCCGGTGGCATTTGGCTAACGTATTCTACTGCCTTTTCAAACTTCCATATCAACTGCAGCCTAATGCCACCCCCAGGCCCAGAGACCTTCGGGTCAAATTCCCCTATAGCCCCCCTGCACTCCCCCCCCCCCCCCTCTCATTATAAGACCCCGCACTTCTCTACTCTTTTCCGACCTAGCCTCTCTCTCATATCTCTCGAAGATCCTTGAATTGTCCGTTGCTAATGCTCTCCAACCTTTTATATATATACTCCTATCCAGCCTACCTTCACTTAGTAGGCCAGAACAACATTAGAACTTTACTAGCCCCTTGCATGCCATCTATTCTCTTACAACCCATTCACAACCCTGCACCCAATGGTCGTCGGTGCGAGGCTAGCCGCCTCGCCAGTAACTAACTTCTATTGCCATACTTCCAGATAAATGTGGCAGAGTTAGCAACCCAGTCTCCACCACATCCAGCAAACCCTACAATTAACAACCAGCCGAGTAAAACCAGCTAGCCCAGGCACCTTCGGTTTTGGTATTAAGGACACCCACATCTGTCTCATACACAGAGGGTTATTACGAACACTGGTGATATGGCAAGCCCCTAGCCACAGCCGCCGGACGACTATCACAGAGAGAGGGCGCCCAGCTCCCCCTTTTTGCCCACCCGAGGAGGGAGACCCCCACCCCCGCGGAGGTATACCTGGCCCTGTTTTGACTTCTTCCTATCAATGAACTAACCATGCATGACTAACACCTTTACTAACCTCTATTTACTCACAATAAACCATTTACCTTTCTTGCATGCTCTGATCACTAAATTAGCACCTCAGCTATACCATAGAATGAAGATTGCACAATCTAAGAGAGACGCTCCTATCACAGCTGGGACAGCTCCTCGCAAAGTAGATCCAGTCTCCCTCCCCTAAATACTTCCAGTATAGCCAAAATAGTACCTCTTACTAAGGCTCAGTTATATGAAAATAATAAGGCTTCCTATAGCCCTGTGCCACAACAGTAAATACCATCTTACCTAGTCCCCATATCTATTGAGAGCTCAATTAAGTCCATAAGACTCGAGATCCCTACTGTCTACAGGGTCCAGAACCGAGCGTATAAATATAGCTCCCGCCCCCAGTCAAATCAGTTGAAAGCTAGACACCAACCAGTGGTCACTACCCTGCAGTTTACCTCTAGCTCTGCCCTCGTGTTGTTCCGGAGTGAGATTCCAGATCCGGCAGACTCCGTGGCAGAGAAGACTGATAGAAGCATCTGTCCATGTACAAGTCCTAACGTGCACCTTATAACCTTCACACAAATTCGTGGGTATATAAGTGTGTAGCCAGCAACGATCGTCAAGAGATCCGACTTGAGAACTTCCTACATTTTGGACCATCTGGACGGCCGAGGAACCAGTCGTTAGCCCCCAACATCACCGGAAGCAAGATAACCAGGACCAGATCTACCAATACTATTCAAGATTCATGTTGCTAGTACTAAGTGTTATAGTACTAGCTTGATACTCACTTATTAACTTTCTATAAAGTGGCTAAAACCTTGCCCAGTGTAATTCATATTTAACCATTCCATTTGGGACGTACTAAGCGATCAGTGCTCTTTAATTAACAGGCGACCTTGACTCTCGTAATTACCTTATTCAGATATTAAAACTCTAGTGATATCTAACGTTCGCCCACTGATTTGTGTTCTACGTATTTCTGCCATAAGAATATAAAACTTAGATCAGTACCCCCATGAGGTTACTAGAGATTCCGTGTTCTACAATATACGCGTATCTAACCCTAACTGTGAGCTGCTACTTGGGCACGCGACCAGCCAGCAAGAGGTCAACTCAGTGACATTGAATTATACGAATATATTGAGGTCTTCCAGTAAAATATAAACTTGCTAATTAAACCCGTGATCAGAAGAATATACCTGAACGTTGGAAGTGGGAGACTAGGCTCCATCCAGATCCGCTAATGCTAGCAGTTCCCTTCTATTATTTGTTTTGTGCGAGAATTACTATCTTCCTATACTCTTTATTTATTTACGTCAATAAACGTGAACTTGTGTCGTGTTACCGTGTGTTTATTTTGTGTTCTCTATTCCTCATACCTTGTATTGTGCATGCAGCCTTATATACCCAGTCATTCAGAACTCACATTACCCAAGTTAAACCTGTAGAAAAACAGGGCATAACATTGGCGGCAGCGGTGGTTCTTGATTCGGATAAAAGGTTGCATTACATTGCAAGTTTGGAACAGCTAGAACACGAGAACATCATGGCGCAACCTACTCACACTTCCATCCCAAATTATGATGAAACAAGTTATGGGATCGAAATATTCATGGACATAGTGAAACCCGTACTTGACATGACTTATACCACGGGACGCACAAAAAATAGCCGTAACATTAATACACCTGGGAAAAGCCGTTTCCCTGGTTGCCCATCAAATGCACCCTGATCTCACCTGGAACGAATTTCGCACAATAGTGATAGAAGCCATTAAGCCTTCGTTGGGCGCTTTCGTGGCCCACACCCGTATCCTAGACACGAAATTCGAAGGCGATCTAGATGCCACAGTGAGTAAGCTTGCCCAACACATAAAAAATTCTTTCCCCACGTTGACCAAAATCCAACAAGAACAGCAAATTCTGGTCAACCTTGTGTCGATATTGCCCTCAGCAGTAAAAGACCATTTCCGGGTGCACGATTTCGTCGGATACAAAAAAGACCTCATCACGATCCGACGTATTTTGGCCGTGCGCACAGAAGCACCCACCCAAATCGCTGCAATCAAGAGGTTTCCCACGCACCCGCAGCAAACCAACCACCAAAACCCCAAGAATGCCTACCCAGCCTCATCTTTCAACAACAGACCCACCTACCCTTCCGGCAAGCCCCAACCCAGTAGACCCCGGTTCCAACCGTCCCAGCCACGCAGAATCTTCAACCGGAACAGCAACTACAACACCTACCAAAGTAAAAATCCTACCTTAGTCATTATCAACCCCTATGATTTCCCTGCCTGTAATGCTCAGTGTGCCCTCCACCAAATTCGTGACTCTGCCAAACCTCGCCCCTCTACTCCTCGCATTTCTGTAAATGAAGAGGAGTTGGGACAAGAGGAAGAAATTGCCCCCCATACCATGACCTCAGACGATACCGAGGAAACCCTGGAAGAGGTAGATACCGACCCCCAGGATTTTTAAAGTATCCCCCGCCCACGATGGGCTCGGCGGGGGACGCCATAACTAGTCGCACTGCCCCCATTTATTACATGGCCAAAATCAAGGACATTCCTGTCCGCTTGCTAATCGACACGGGAGCTGCCAAGTCATGTTTGTTCAAATCTTACTATGAAAAACATCCCCGACGATTTGGCCCTTTGTTAAACACCAAAACAGAACTCATCTCAGCTGCTGATACTTACTTAAATCTCCTAGGAGACACTTTACCCCTATCAGTAACTACTCCTGACCCCCATGCTCGTTGTTATCACACATTTACAGTATTTTCCTCCAACTGTAAACATTATGATGGTTTCCTTGGACTTGACCTCCTTCAAAAACTCCGGGCCCAGATTGACTGCGGCCAAAGGCTGATCTCATTCAAAAACAAATTCCAGCCCAAAGCCTCTGACAAACCAATCACGCAGAAACCCATTCCCAAAAAGAAAAAACAACCCCCCCCTCAACAAACCCTGATTCAGGGTTACCAAGTTGCAGCTAGCACTAAGATGACTCCTAAAACCTCCCCTTGCCCCGAGATCTCTCAAAACCTCACTCAATTCAGTAAAAAAATGCCTCAACAAACGAAAGAAGACAAGTCCAAGCAACTCCCTCTCGGTAATCCCCTCAATTCTCGTAACTCTGTCCAGAATAAATCCTCCCATGTTTTCAGGACAGACTCTGATGATATTTTAGGAGTATAGTTGGTTGTTGGAAGGAACATAATAATTGATATTGGTTCAGGGGTAATTTATCGAGAGGACTTCCCTAGTGGTTAAGGCCCCATTAATTGCTCTTTCCATTCACATATGCATAGCCTACGTGAGTTGCAGTTGGGATGTGTGTACATGCTTAGATTGATATGCAGGATTCGAAGTTGCATAATAAATCGTAGGCAGTGTCCACCATTCTTTAACTGTCTTCGTGGTGCGATGCATAAGGTGTTGATTTTCGGTGTGAGCATCCTGGATTCGAATCCACGGACTGCCACATGTGTTTGTAAATTTCATTAATCGATTTTAGGAGTATAGTTGGTTGTTGGAAGGAACATAATAATTGATATTGGTTCAGGGGTAATTTATCGAGAGGACTTCCCTAGTGGTTAAGGCCCCATTAATTGCTCTTTCCATTCACATATGCATAGCCTACGTGAGTTGCAGTTGGGATGTGTGTACATGCTTAGATTGATATGCAGGATTCGAAGTTGCATAATAAATCGTAGGCAGTGTCCACCATTCTTTAACTGTCTTCGTGGTGCGATGCATAAGGTGTTGATTTTCGGTGTGAGCATCCTGGATTCGAATCCACGGACTGCCACATGTGTTTGTAAATTTCATTAATCGATTTTAGGAGTATAGTTGGTTGTTGGAAGGAACATAATAATTGATATTGGTTCAGGGGTAATTTATCGAGAGGACTTCCCTAGTGGTTAAGGCCCCATTAATTGCTCTTTCCATTCACATATGCATAGCCTACGTGAGTTGCAGTTGGGATGTGTGTACATGCTTAGATTGATATGCAGGATTCGAAGTTGCATAATAAATCGTAGGCAGTGTCCACCATTCTTTAACTGTCTTCGTGGTGCGATGCATAAGGTGTTGATTTTCGGTGTGAGCATCCTGGATTCGAATCCACGGACTGCCACATGTGTTTGTAAATTTCATTAATCGATTTTAGGAGTATAGTTGGTTGTTGGAAGGAACATAATAATTGATATTGGTTCAGGGGTAATTTATCGAGAGGACTTCCCTAGTGGTTAAGGCCCCATTAATTGCTCTTTCCATTCACATATGCATAGCCTACGTGAGTTGCAGTTGGGATGTGTGTACATGCTTAGATTGATATGCAGGATTCGAAGTTGCATAATAAATCGTAGGCAGTGTCCACCATTCTTTAACTGTCTTCGTGGTGCGATGCATAAGGTGTTGATTTTCGGTGTGAGCATCCTGGATTCGAATCCACGGACTGCCACATGTGTTTGTAAATTTCATTAATCGATTTTAGGAGTATAGTTGGTTGTTGGAAGGAACATAATAATTGATATTGGTTCAGGGGTAATTTATCGAGAGGACTTCCCTAGTGGTTAAGGCCCCATTAATTGCTCTTTCCATTCACATATGCATAGCCTACGTGAGTTGCAGTTGGGATGTGTGTACATGCTTAGATTGATATGCAGGATTCGAAGTTGCATAATAAATCGTAGGCAGTGTCCACCATTCTTTAACTGTCTTCGTGGTGCGATGCATAAGGTGTTGATTTTCGGTGTGAGCATCCTGGATTCGAATCCACGGACTGCCACATGTGTTTGTAAATTTCATTAATCGATTTTAGGAGTATAGTTGGTTGTTGGAAGGAACATAATAATTGATATTGGTTCAGGGGTAATTTATCGAGAGGACTTCCCTAGTGGTTAAGGCCCCATTAATTGCTCTTTCCATTCACATATGCATAGCCTACGTGAGTTGCAGTTGGGATGTGTGTACATGCTTAGATTGATATGCAGGATTCGAAGTTGCATAATAAATCGTAGGCAGTGTCCACCATTCTTTAACTGTCTTCGTGGTGCGATGCATAAGGTGTTGATTTTCGGTGTGAGCATCCTGGATTCGAATCCACGGACTGCCACATGTGTTTGTAAATTTCATTAATCGATTTTAGGAGTATAGTTGGTTGTTGGAAGGAACATAATAATATGTAACCATAATTCTATCCAATGTTTATGTACACATGTTTCCAGAGAAAATGCCAACCGATGTACCCAACAATGTTTCCCCCATGCCCCCAGAAATGTTAACAACCCCAAATCAATACACCAGTCCTACACCAATAACCCATGTTCTACACCTCACTTTTTCCCCACCAACCCTCCGCAGTCCCCCCAGCAAATCCCGTTTTCTAACTCGCTCACCTCGCACCCCTCTGAACCGCCCGCACGCGCCGTTAATCCCCCCCTCACGCGTGCCGACCGAGGGACACAACCATGTTCCCACCATGCCCCCAGAAATGCCCAGCTATTCCACCACCCCCCAATCCCCCTTGTGACAGTTTTTCGTCAGTAGCTCCCTTCCACCCCCACACAATTCACACCCCTAGAAAACTTCACAACCTCACACTTGACTCGCCCTCTCATGACAAACATAACCACCAAAACCACATGAACGCCAAACAAACCGTTACTGCCACCGACAACGCTCCCCCCACCAACCCTCCGCAGTCCCCCCAACAAATCCCGTTTTCTAACCCCCTCACACCGCGCCCCACTGATCCTCTCACACGCGCCGTTAATCCCCCCCTCACGCGTGACCCCCACCAAAGTGACCTTGCCCCCCTTATAAGTACCAAGCACCTGCTCGCCAGTCAATCCCCCACCATCATTAGCCCAGCGGTAGTTCAGGATGAATACCAAATTCCCCCCCACCATCAAAAATGGGTGAACCTGGGGCCCATACCCCAAACTCACATGGTATTTTCCCCCACTAACACATCCCCCAACCCCCATCGTTGCCTCTTACAACCCGCCATCATTCCCGCTCGTATCAACCACATTCTCGTAGCAAATATTTCCGAGGAACCCCTGACATTACCGAAAGGTCTCATTATAGGAGACCTCGAAACTTTCGATGACCTCCCCATACATTGTAACGACACCCCTACCAGCCTCCAATTGCCCCCTCTTCCTGAGACACTATCTGACCACCAAAAGAACGGCATGTACGACCTACTGCTGGAATTCAGTGACGTCTTTGCCCAACAACCCACCGAAATCGGACAGACGGATGTAGAACAACACATCATTAACACCACAGGCCCCCCCATACGACAACCATCCCGTAGAAAGAACCCCATACAACGTCAGGAAGAGGAACGCCAAGTCCAGGAAATGTTAGAGGCCGGGATTGCCACCCCGTCCATTAGCCCCTGGTCTTCCCCTGTTGTCTTAGTCAAAAAGAAAGATGGGACAACCCGTTTTTGCGTCGATTACAGGAGGTTAAATGACATAACCATTAAAGACGCTATGCCCTTACCCCGAATAGACGATTCCCTTGACTCCCTATACGGATCCAAATGGTTCACTACCCTCGACTTGCAAGCAGGGTATTGGCAAGTGCCTATCAAGGCCGAGGACCAAAAGAAAACAGCATTTTCCACTAGTGGTGGCCATCACTATGAATTTAACGTCCTACCTTTTGGCCTCTGTAACGGACCCACCACTTTCTCCCATTTGATGGAAACGGTATTACATGGCCTAACCTGGGAAACCTGCCTAGCCTATCTGGACGATATTATTGTGTACTCTCCAACCTGGGAAGTACACCTCCTCAGGTTGAGACAAGTCCTGCAAAGAATCCGAGCCGCCGGGTTGAAATTAAAACCCTCAAAGTGCGTGATTGCCTGGAATAAGGTAGATTTTCTCGGACACGTGATATCTGAACATGGTATTGCGCCAGATCCAAAGAAACTTCAAGCCATACAAAACCAAACCCCACCCACCACGGTTAAAGGAATACGTTCGTTTCTAGGTTTAGCCACATACTACAGACGTTTCGTCCCCCACTTTGCCACCATAGCCAGACCCCTCCACCAACTTACCCACAAAGACACCCCGTTCGCCTGGACACCTGAAAGAGACCTCGCGTTTAACACTTTGAAGCAAAAGCTAATCCAAGCCCCTATTGTCGTTTTCCCTGACTACCAGAAACCTTTCCGTCTCTATACCGACGTATCTCTGTACGCCATAGGTGCAGTATTAGCTCAATTCAGAGATGGAAAGGAACATGTGATAGCGTATGCCAGCTCCACACTCACCCCACCCCAACAGAATTACGCAGCCACCAAGAGAGAGTGCTTAGGGATCATTTGGGCACTCAGCCACTTCCGGTCATTTGTGTTGGGCGCAAAACTCGAAATAATTACCGACCATCAATCTTTACAATGGCTGCGTAGGTGCGAAACCAACTCAGCCATTTTGGTACGTTGGAGAGAGACACTAGAGGACTACGACTTTACCATACAATATCGTCCCGGCAAACTCCATACTAATGCAGACGCCCTGTCACGTTTGCCAGTACCAAAAGACCCCCCCACCAACCTAGCCGCCTTACAAATCACTCAATTGGTATCTTCCCCCATCACCCGACAGAATGCCCCCCCAGCCCCCTCCCTAATTCAATCTTGGGAAGCACGAATCAGACCCCCCTGGATACCGTTAAATGTCTTCAGGAAACTGACTCGCTGGGGAGATCAACTTGCCACAGACACTGGTCATATAATCTTGGACCCCACCATAGCCCACGACTACATGATTGCCATCCACGAGGGAAACGGCATACACCTTGGACAAAAGAAAATGTTAAAGATCTTCACAGACCAATACTGGACCCCCAACCCCTCCAAAATTGCACAACGAGTGACAGAATCTGCAAACCGTGTTTATTGGGAAAGGATAGATCACGCACCCCAGGCCCATCTGGTACCATTTCTGCCAACAAACCGTTCCAAGTCCTATCCCTCGACATCATGGGCCCGTTCCCTTCTTACGCTGGCAACCGCTATATCGTCACATTTGTAGACGTATATTCAAAATTTTTAATAGCCTGCCCAGTTAAAGACCACACAGCCACCACAGTCGCCACACTGCTTGCCACAGAAGTGTTCCCTATATTCGGCCTTCCCCTTGCTCTTCTATCGGACAATGCCCCCGAGTTTAGTGGACACGTTTGGCAACAATTCACCCAACAATGCGGTATTAAGATTAAACACTCATCCCCGTACTGGCCTCAAGGAAATGCTATCTGCGAACGCAGCCATCGCACCATCAACAACCAGTTACCTACATGAATGATTGCTCTTAACACCTCAGACTGGCCATCACAACTAAAGATGATACAGTGGGGTATGAACACCTGTCCTCGGAAAGACGGTATTTCCCCTCATGAACGTGTTTACGGTGTACCCCCCCTGTTAC
This sequence comes from Paralithodes platypus, assembly GCA_032716605.1. Classification (NCBI taxonomy): domain Eukaryota; kingdom Metazoa; phylum Arthropoda; class Malacostraca; order Decapoda; family Lithodidae; genus Paralithodes; species Paralithodes platypus. The sequence continues at coordinate 15,735,815 of CM064481.1, forward strand.
TGCCATTCCACCACCACGCTCACCTTCCCTTCACCACCTCCACAATTGACCCATTGCAACATCTGCAAAACACCCTCCATACCGCCCAGATCTGTCAAGACACCAAAACTGATAACATCGATGACAAAAACCCTTTCGCCATCCATGACACCGTAATGGTAGCCAACCTCCCTATCACCAACAAGTTAGGCCCTCGCTATGTCGGCCCTACACCGTCATACAAGTCCCAAATGCCTTTCAAGTCACCATCGACTATCACGGCGTGACTCGCACGCTCCGAACTAGATTCGTCCGAGCGTTTAAACCTCTAAAGCCACAAGACATTACCCCACCCCACACGTCCGACCCTAAATTAAACACCCCTACTCACCCTCTCACTCAGGCTACGAATATTCCCATACAAACCCCTAAGGACCTAAGCCCTCCAGCACCGAACCGACAAATCTTTTCTCAACATACCCCCCAACTAACCTCCACAAACCCCAAGCCCCCACTATCACACCCTCTTCCACCATGACACCTTCCTTCACTTCTGATAGTCAAGTTCCTCCCCAACTTATCCAAGTACGAAAACCTCCACCCACAACCCCGACCACAACAGAAAACCTCCCGCCTAGCCCTGACATACCTCCACCAGGCACCACAGTGAGAAAACCACCACCCCCACCCTAAACCAAGTACACACCCAACCGCACCACACAATCTACCTCAGCAACCTCACGCTACAACTTACGCCCACGACAAAAATTGTTTAAAACCTCCAGAAAACACACCCTACTAACCAAATTCCGTAGGTCTGCCAGACCACTACCCTCCTCCTCCTCTTCTTCTTCTTCTTCGTCGAATTCTCCCCCACAAAGGAAAAGAAGACGAATAATCACCAGCAAATCACCAACCTCATCAAACAACACACCCCACACACGCCCCTACCCCCAACTCTCCAACTTAAATCTACACCCCTTACCCACCCGTCTAGCCCCCCCCGCATCCGCCCCTTTCCCCTCCACGATCCCCACCACCCCACCCACACACCGACCAACCTCCTTATCTCACCGAACCCCCAACCAACCAACCCCTAAGAAACCCCCCCCCCAAAGTCACCCCCGAGAAAACCCCCACATGTCATCTACCTATAAAACGTGCTTCCCCTCAATATAAAACATCGTCGAGCGACTCAAGTCCCACGACAAACATCTACCTTCCCACCAGCACCGCCAGAGGTACAATAATCAACAGACCCATCAGATTTAAAGACAGCGATACAAAAATAACACCCCGTTCTGACACTAAGGACCCAAGCCACACAACACACACACCCCCTCCTTCCCACACACCTCCTTCACCCACCTTACCTAAATCGATCTTGCGCATTGCCTCACTATATATTCCCAACCTACAACACCGCCCAAGAAAACCAAATAAAACCCAGACTCACATTCCCCCTTCATCCCCAGCTCTGTTGTCACGCGTGAATCCCCTTTCGGTTAGTAACCCATTCACCACCCTAAACAGACTTCCTGTCAATCCCACACACCTCACTCCGACCCCCACGGGGGAAAGCTACAAACCATTCATACGAAAGGTTAAAGTAAAAACCCCCACTGGACACTTGGCCCGTGTACCACACCCACACCAAGCCCGGGCAGCCGCCCGCCACAACACAGAAGACACATTCTTACAGGTATACATTGACCTGCAAAAGAAACCTGACCGTCGCTCTCGTGTTTGGTGGAACTTTCTAAATACCCTGAAAATGACCCACCATCACTATGCTTCTTTTAACTTCACCCTTGAGGCTCGACGACGAGCCTATAATGAAGGAGAGGGAAGTAAAATGCCCCAGAACAAGAAGCCCACCACAGAAGCCACGAGCGAACACCACACAGAAACACCCGGAAGAAAGGTTCACAGAACGAAAGGACCAGATGACCGAGACAGCCATTTCAGACAGGCCCAAGCCCGCAGGGCTAAACAGCTCCAGGACGCACCCATTTACCTTTTCTAAACTGACCATTTCCCACACCTCACGTACACAAACCCCCTCGTGTCCTACACTCCTAACTACAAAGATGATGAACAGGAATATACATTCATATTAAAAACACCCATGCCCTGTCCCGACGTTGAGCCAATGCCAACACATCAGACAGCCATAATTATATCTATGTATGTTCTTACATCTGAGAAGTAGATGTTATATATCTTAGAAGTTAAAACACCCCCGCCTGTCCCTAGACCTTGTATATCATTTCCCATGACGAGTATAGATATATGTACCCGTGCTCAGTCGCCCCCTTGCATTGTTCCTCTAGTAACTAAGTGTCTCTATGTATTCAATCCTTAGTTAAGTATTTTTATCCGCCATTGTGTTCACCTTTTTCCATTTACTGTTCCACAATTGTCATACGTCTTCCCCTTGCCTCCTTCGTATCCACAGTCCACACTACGCCAATTTACTTCGTGTTATACACCTCTTACCCCAACCAGAGATTGTATAAGATAACCTGGTTCCCAGTATCTGTCAATAGTACCCCGAAACAATAACTAAGTACCCCTACGAACTGCCGCTGTTGTTGGTATATTTATATCTCATAGAAAACGCAGTTCCCAGGGCCAACTAATAGTATCCATAACCCATCGGACTGATCACAATACTCTATCTTTTCCTGACTCATATACCACCCCATAGTTGCATTCCCCGGTGGCATTTGGCTAACGTATTCTACTGCCTTTTCAAACTTCCATATCAACTGCAGCCTAATGCCACCCCCACGCCCAGAGACCTTAGGGTCAAATTCCCCTATAGCCCCCCTGCACTCCCCCCCCCCTCTCATTATAAGACCCCGCACTTCTCTACTCTTGTCCGACCTAGCCTCTCTCTCATACCTCTCGAAGATCCTTGAATTGTCCATTGCTAATGCTCTCCAACCTTTTATATATATTCTCCTATCCAGCCTACCTTCACTTAGTAGGCCAGAACAACATTAGAACTTTACTAGCCCCTTGCATGCCATCTATTCTCTTACAACCCATTCACAACCCTGCACCCAATGGTCGTCGGTGCGAGGCTAGCCGCCTCGCCAGTAACTAACTTCTATTGCCATACTTCCAGATAAATGTGGCAGAGTTAGCAACCCAGTCTCCACCACATCCAGCAAACCCTACAATTAACAATCAGCCGAGTAAAACCAGCTAGCCAAGGCACCTTCGGTTTTGGTATTAAGGACACCCACATCTGTCTCATACACAGAGGGTTATTACGAACACTGGTGATATGGCAAGCCCCTAGCCACAGCCGCCGGACGACTATCACAGAGAGAGGGCGCCCAGCTCCCCCTTTTTGCCCACCCGAGGAGGGAGACCCCCACCCCCGCGGAGGTATACCTGGCCCCTGTTTTGACTTTCGAGTCATTGCCAGGTAGCACAGGAATTCTTCCTATCAATGAACTAACCATGCATGACTAACACCTTTACTAACCTCTATTTACTCACAATAAACCATTTACCTTTCTTGCATGCTCTGATCACTAAATTAGCACCTCAGCTATACCATAGAATGAAGATTGCACAATCTAAGAGAGACGCTCCTATCACAGCTGTCCCCATCCTCCTCGCAAAGTAGATCGAGTCTCCCTCCCCTAAATACTTCCAGTATAGCCAAAATAGTACCTCTTACTAAGGCTCAGTTATATGAAAATATAAGGCTTCCTATAGCCCTGTGCCACAACAGTAAATACCATCTTACCTAGTCCCCATATCTATTGAGAGCTCAATTAAGTCCATAAGACTCGAGATCCCTATTGTCTACAGGGTCCAGAACCGAGCCTATAAATCTAGCTCCCGCCCCCAGTCAAATCAGTTGAAAGCTAGACACCAACCAGTGGTCACTACCCTGCAGTTTACCTCTAGCTCTGCCCTCGTGTTGTTCCGTAGTGAGATTCCAGATCCGGCAGACTCCGTGGCAGAGAAGACTGATAGAAGCATCTGTCCATGTACAAGTCCTAACGTGCACCTTATAACCTTCACACAAATTCGTGGGTATATAAGTGTGTAGCCAGCAACGATCGTCAAGAGATCCGACTTGAGAACTTCCTACATTTTGGACCATCTGGACGGCCGAGGAACCAGTCGTTAGCCCCCAACATCACCGGAAGCAAGATAACCAGGACCAGATCTACCAATACTATTCAAGATTCATGTTGCTAGTACTAAGTGTTATAGTACTAGCTTGATACTCACTTATTAACTTTCTATAAAGTGGCTAAAACCTTGCCCAGTGTAATTCATATTTAACCATTCCATTTGGGACGTAATAAGCGATCAGTGCTCTTTAATTAACAGGCGACCTTGACTCTCGTAATTACCTTATTCAGATATTAAAACTCTAGTGATATCTAACGTTCGCCCACTGATTTGTGTTCTACGTATTTCTGCCATAAGAATATAAAACAGATCAGTACCCCCATGAGGTTACTAGAGATTCCGTGTTCTACAATATACGCGTGTCTAACCCTAACTGTGAGCTGCTACTTGGGCATGCGACCAGCCAGTAAGAGGTCAACTCAGTGACATTGAATTATACGAATATATTGAGGTCTTCCAGTAAAATATAAACTTGCTAATTAAACCCGTGATCAGAAGAATATACCTGAACGTTGGAAGTGGGAGACTAGGCTCCATCCAGATCCGCTAATGCTAGCAGTTCCCTTCTATTATTTGTTTTGTGCGAGAATTACTATCTTTCTATACTCTTTATTTATTTACGTCAATAAACGTGAACTTGTGTCGTGTTACCGTGTGTTTATTTTGTGTTCTCTATTCCTCATACCTTGTATTGTGCATGCAGCCTTATATACCCAGTCATTCAGAACTCAAATTACCCAAGTTAAACCTGTAGAAAAACAGGGCATAACAATACCACTGCCAGACTTACCCTTAGGCCCCTTCGTAAGCCGTAACTTGCCCGTAATGTTTACTTTGCGTTAGCAAAAGCAAAGCAAAAAAAAAAAAATAACAAGTTAACAACTGTCACTGTCAGTCTGTCACTATCATAGTATCACTGTATCACAGTTCACTAACACCGTGAGTAACACCGTACGAACGGTACGATGACTGTACACGATAATGACGTTCTTTTACCTGTTGTTGACAGGAAAAATCGCCTCCGGAGCGCCAGAAAGGAGCGCGAATTTCTAACTGCGCTCCCCGCCTGCACTCCGATTTCAGATTTTTGCCGCTCCTCGCTCCGCGCTCCTCTATATTGGTAATGCGCACCGGATCGCAGAGCGCAGAGCGCCAAATGGCGCGCACCTGCCCACCTCTGTTTATATATAATGTGTGTGTGTGTGTGTGTGTGTGTTAGGTTCATTGTTTGGTTTAGGTTAATGATACCTATTTTGAGTTTGGATTGTATTATACTTTTTTTAAGACCCTGTTCAATCATCTGACACCTATCTTTTAGATTTCATAAATCCATATAATCACTGAATCAGGATAAAAAATCGAATAAGTCAATCTCGTAACAGTTTAATTAACAAATTATTGCACTACATCTGACATCTGACAGACTGACATCTACTGATACTGTATATGATAATCACAACTGCACTTTCCTTGTTTTTACTGATGCAAATTGGTCTATGATGTCCTCAAAGTCAGTTGTTTCAGTTTCTTCTCAGAATGACCTAATCTTTAATTTCTGGAGTATTTGACAAAACTCGCGGGACACCCTGTATATTAAATTCTAAAAGTAGACCCCTATTTAGCCTAAGCAATAAAGTAATTTTATATAGAAATACAGTTAAAACCACTTTCCTTCTTCATGAGGAAGTTTCGTGATCTTCTAAGATTCTTCTTACACAAATTATACAATGCTCTGAAATAATGAAAATGACACTCTAAAATTACTCTAAACCACGTATAAACCTAGAAGCTAAATTCTAAAAGTATTTAGCCTAAGCAATAAAGCATGTTCGGATGTTCCTAAAATAATAAAGGTAAAACCACTTTCCTTCTTCGCTAGGAACGGTTTCATGATCTTACATTCTGCTCTGAGAGTCTGAAATAAGGAATATTATATTCAATTTACCGTCAGATAAAATTAAACAGAGTATAGAGTAATAAATGCATATATTTCGTACCTTTGCCTGTCCCTGCCCGTTTTGTTTATCAACAATAAACGTTCGCTTGGCGCTAGCATTCGAGAATGCTTAAGTTATAAATAGCCTATATCCTGATTTTCTTGTGGGTCTCTTATAAAGTAAATTTCGAAGTACTAACAATATTTTACTATTAACTAATCAGTCAAATGAGAAATAATCCAAAATATCAATACATAATTATATACACCATTCAACGTTTCATAAAATATAATACCGGTAACTAAAGAAAACCACCCCGAAAATATTTAGAGGGATAACTTAACAATTGTCTATTGATATGTTTAGGCAATGGCTTGCAGGAATTCGTTGCCTAAAAGGCTAAAATGTAATTGTATTTAAAATATATATAACCTACTGTGATTACTGTAGTAACTGTACATAATTATAAAAACACGTTATGGCGTTATTATTCATCATAGCCTATTATATAATTATATTAATGACGAATGGATAGGATAGGTATTTAGGCATAATACTTGATATTAGATTTGCACTATAGTTAAATACCCTGGTTAGGTTAAGTTAGGATATTTTAGGTTATTACTAAAAAAAAACAAAAAAACAAAAAAAAATTGGCGCCCCCCTTCAAGTGGCACCCATGGCACGTGCCCTACCTGCCCCACCCTAGATACGCTACTGCCTACGCCACTGGCATCAGTCGCCAGCTGAAAAGGTCTGCTGAAGTCCGGGGCCCTGAGTATGGGGTGGGTACATAACAGGTGTTTTACCAAGGAAAACGCCTCTGCACACTCAGGAGACCACCGGAACTTCTTGTCCTTAGATAATAAGTCAGTTAAAGGTGCAAGTACAGTCGAATAGCCTTTGATGAAGCGACGATAATAGCCTATCATACCAAGAAACCGCATGATTTGTTTCTTAGTCATAGGCTGGGGAAACTGATCGATGGCTTTGATCTTTGTCTGTGGAGGGCACACCTGACCCATCCCCACCTCGAACCCCAGGTACAAAACGGTGGCTTTGACAAAATCGCACTTACCCAGGTTTACCACCAAACCTGCTTCATTCAGTTTATTAAAAAGCTGTCCGATGTGAGCACAGTGACTGTTAAAATCATCGTTGTATATTATGACATCATCTAGGTACACCGTACAGTTGGGAATGTCGGCTACAATGTCGTTCATTAATTTCTGAAACGTTGCAGGGGCATTTTTCAGCCCGTATGGCATAACATGGCAATGATATGTGGCACCGTCCACCACAAACCCACACACCTCTCGCGCTCGCTCAGACAAGGGCACTTGCCAATATCCCTTAACAAGGTCTATCTTAGTGAGGAACTTGGCTTTTCCTATCTTATCCACACTGTCGTCCACGCGAGGGAGAGGGTAGGCATTTGTGGGGGTTAAACCATTCAACCTGCGGAAATCTATACAAAACCGCACCTTGCCATCTGGTTTGGGCTGCAGTGTGACTGGGGAAGTCCACCTTACTGCACCCTCAGAAATCAGCCCACGTTTCACCACGTTCCAGCTCTTCCCTAAGTGCTGGTAATTTAATAGGGGGAACACGGTATGGCACTGATTTAAAGGGCGGGTGGTCCCCAACATCGACATCGTGCACCGCTTGAGTAGTGAGGCCAGGATGCTCCGCGAAAACAGCTGGGTTTGAATCAAACAAGTGCTGCACAGCTACACGTTGTTGCTCAGGCAGGTGCAATATCAACTCGTGAGCCACTTGTCTAGAATTCCCCGCCCACTGATCCGCGGAAACATGACAATCCCAATTATCCTCCCCCGCAGCTTGACTGTCCCTTCCTCCTTCTCCACCACGATCGCTGCAGATCAACACCGGGACAGTGAGAGGCTCGGAGGGGCGCCTCACATACTCTTTCATCAGATTTACATGGCAAAGTTGGTTCTTTTTCTTACGATCAGGAGTAGCTACTAAATAGTCGAGATCAGAAACCTTCCTTACAACCCGATACGGACCAGAATACTTGGCAGACAAGGGGTGTCCCACCAGAGGCAGTAGTATCAGTACCTCCTGATCTACTTCAAACTCCCTCAGCTTCACCTTCTGGTCGTATCTGTCCTTCATCTGAGCTTGTGAACTCTTAAGGTTCAGACCTGCTACCTCCAGGCTCTTTAGCATTCTCTCACGGCTTTCAACAACATACTTTAGAAGCGAGCATGGCTTTGTGACTCCCTCCCAGATCTCCTTGACTATGTGGAGGGGCCCCCTGACCCTATGTCCAAAAACCAACTCGTTCGGGCTAAATCCCAAGCTCTCCCCAGGTACTTCTCTCGCAGCAAATAAAACGTATGGGAGACCTAGATCCCAGTCCTTCCCATTTTCCATGCAATAACACCGCAACATACTCTTGAGAGTCGAGTGCCACCTTTCCAAAACTCCCTGACTCTCGGGATGGTAGGCAGATGACACCACAGACACTATCCCATGTTGCTGCATGGTCTGCTTAAACAGAGCAGAAGTAAAATTGGATCCCTGATCAGACTGGATCTCCTGAGGGTAGCCATAACGAGAGAAATAGACAAGTAGGTTTTTGACAACAGTCTTAGCCATCCCGTTGCGCATGGGGTAAGCATCTGGATACCGTGTTGCTACATCCATTACAGTTAGTAAAAATTTATTGCCGGCACTAGTGGGGGGCAATGGGCCAACCATATCGATAACTACTTTGCTGAAGGGCGGCCCAATGACAGGGATGGGTTGTAACGGGGCTCTCGGGATGACCTGATTGGGTTTCCCAACAACTTGACAAGTGTGACACTGTGACACCCATGACACGACACTCGCCTTTAACCCAGGCCACCAGAAAAGCTTGCTCAGAGCTGCCTCCGTCTTACGTGCCCCCAGGTGCCCTGCCAAAGGCACATCATGAGCTAATCTCAATAAGCTCTCACGGCACACCCTCGGTACTACTAACTGGTCCACTAATCCTGACCCGCCATCCCCTTTTTCTTGGGATCCTGATGTCTCCGATACAAGATCCCCTCGGACAAGAAAAAATCACCAGGCTGCGCATCCCCATCGCTCTCCAGTTCGACAGCACCATTAACACACGCCCTGACTTCAGGATCTTCCAGCTGCAAGGAACATATATCAGCAGGTGCGAGATTATCCAGGTTCATCTTAAATAATTTATTTCCACCTCCAATGTCCCGCTGAGCCATCCTTTCCTCACGCTGCGCATAACGATGCTGTCGCAGAGTCTCTTCCTGCCCTGCACCTGCACTAGCGGTGACAGGCCCCGGGGGCCTCTCCAGACTCTAACATAGGTGCCAATAATGAGTCACCAAGAAACACTGCCAGCTCAAAACTCTCCAATTGACCAACATTCCCGTTTTCTTGTGACCTTTCCTCCGCGGTTTGATAGACTGAGGTGGTGGCTGCAAGGCTCCGGATGTCTGAGAACGCGTCACAACACACGCCATGGTTTGTACGCTACACTTCTCAACCCACTCCTGTTCCTCCCTACTAACGTCGGCCGCCTTCTCGGCAACGACCAAGGGTGAAACCTTAGAAGCAGGCACCGCAAAGTCGTTGCCGAGGAGGAGGTCGACGCCCCCAACAGGCAAGTTCTCTACAATTCCTACATCCAGCTCCTTTGCCACACCACCCACCTCCAGCTCCATCCGCACCAGCGGGTAGGACTTCGTAGCATTGATCCCCTGAACTACCACCACCCGAGCAGCGTTAATCGGTCTACCAGTAAAGTTCTTTAACCCTTTATTAGCGGCTCACCACTTAAGTCGTATTTAATAAAGCTGGACTATGTGGCGGCGCTCGACATAACTCGAGTGGCAATTTCAGCACGTAATGTGGCTGAGAGAGAGAGACAAGTGGTGGCAGGAGACTAGCGAGCATATGACTGCTCCAGACCACCGCGGCGAACCTACTGACACAAATCTCAGCTCCCTCCCCCGTCGCTCACTCGCTACATACTCAATTATGTACCGAAAGTACCAAATTACCTGCTTTTTGCACTCGCGTTGCACGGTTATTGCAAGAAAACTATCCATCATACAAGGATCGTTATGGTGTCATTCGAAAGCTCTGTTTATGCCCTTTCAGGGATAGATACTTGTTTTACGTTCTGGGTCTTATTTAGGCATGAAAATGATCACGTAAACAGCCCTATTTTGGCTAAAAACACCCCGCTGGGCGGTACACATAAATAAACCGCATAGGCCGCTCGTAAGGTGTTAACAAGGTCTGAGAAGCCCCCGTATCACGCAATAGCTTAACTCCTCGCCTTTCGCCAGCCCACCTCACAAAACCATGCCCTCTATGACCCCCAAAGACGTCGCGGACAGGGTTCGAGCCTTCCGGACTCTTGAACACAGGCTGTGTCCCACCCTCTGACGAACTACCCTTGGCAAACTCAGAAAATATAGGCGACACCCCTATGCTGCGGGCCAATGACACAACCTTGTTTGGTGGCTTGTTCGGACAAGCATTTGCAAAGTGACCCTCCTTGTGACATGCGAAGCACTCTTTACTCTTTGGTTTCCCTTGGGAGTGGGAGGTACCATTAGACTTCTTATACGGGACGGTATTTGGTTTATGTTCAGTTTTATTGTCAGTGCTAGATGGTTTTGTGTATTTATGTGTATCAAAATTCTTGGGAGGGGGAGGGGTACGATCCTTTGCACCCGACTCACTCCTAGCTGCTGCTCCGCACCCTCGAATTAATGACAGTCGGAGGTCAGCCATTTCTGCTGTTTCCTGGAGAGTTCTAGGATTTTTTTCCTTTATATTTAATGTTAAGTCCCGCCTGTGCACTTAAAGAACTGCTCCAAGAGAACCAGCTCACTCAACTCCTCAAAAGTAGCTGCCCTCTCAGAATGCAGCCAATGTCGTAGTGCATCAGACAAGTCCCGGGCGTGTTCTAGGAAGGTACTATCCTTGCCCTTAGTAACACCCCGAAACTTCAAGCGGTAAGTTTCTGGTTGTAACTCATAGGCCCGTAGCACAGCCTTCTTTAGCTCATCATAAACTACACAGGACTCTAAAGGTAGTGCATCATACACTTTTAGCCCCTTTCCTAGGAGTCTTGATGAAACTAATGCTGCCCACTTTTCCTGAGGCCACTGGTGTTCCTGACACTTCTTCTCAAATCGCATAAAAAACTCAGCCACACATAATTCATCGAACACAGGAACTAGTTTAAGCAGGTGCGACAATGATTGGTCCCGATGTCTGTTACCTCCCCCAATATTTCGCCCTGTCACCTCCACTCGAGATCTCTCCAGCTCCCTGTCAGCCCGATACCTAGTAGACTCTGCCTGCAGTTCAGCCTCTCGTATAGCTGTTCTCTCTGCAGCCTCAGCCTGAGCTCTAGCAACCTCAGCCTGCACACTAACCTGTCTTTCGGCAGCCTCAACCTGAGCTCTAGCCTGTCTTTCGGCGGCCTCAACCATGGCCATCTCAAGCCGAAACAACAAAGTCGCCTCTCCACCCAGGTCTCTCCCTTCTAAACCCAATATCAAAGTCCTCAGCTGATCTTTCCTCATGCCACTTAAACCCTGGTGACCCTGAAGACCTGCCACACACTTTAAGCGATACTTATTCAGCTTCAACACCCTGGCAGCGGTAAGGGGCACCTCTAAAAATCTTCTAGCACCCTCCTTGCTATCGACTAGCCACTCCACAGGTCTTTCTCCCTTCGAGCCCGTATCGTGACCTGACCCATCACTGTGTTCTGATGTATTAGACATGTTTGTGTACTGCAGTAATTATCACGGTTATAGAATGTGCCTTATCTCCTATGCAAGTATGTATATACTAATGTTATTTAAAGTCTTTAATGTGTTATGGTGGGTTCACACATTCACGTATATTGCTCCCGTCAGCTCCCGTCTGTTGTAAACGAAGGTATATTGGTAGTTGGCAACCGATTACGTAAAACGTAATGGCATAATACGCAAAACTTTAATGAAATTACGGCCAGTCGGGGGGTACTCTCGCATGGCGCGAGTAGAAACGAGTAGCCCACGTGGGTCGGGAATGTTGTGGGTGCGGCCAAGGCCGCGCGGTTGCTGATTCGAGTCGAATCAGGAACGTGGCTCGCCCTCACGTATGTCTACGGGGAAACTTACGACCGACCAGGCCACCACGGTCGACTGACCAGAGCATCCTCGTCGACGTAGCAGCTACCACGTGAGACGAGAGCTGCTCTCGTCAAATCGTAGAAAGTTCCAGTCGAACATGGAAGTATACGTTAGTTAGGCCGCATCTGGCAGAACCGCCGCACTGCGGGTTGGCGGGAAGACGCGGCATAGTTGTACGAGGGGACAACGGACCAGCGAGGGACCCTCCAGTCACACCTCTCACCACACCGGAGCAGCAACCAACAAGCCAACCCTGCCACCCTCTGCACCCTGCCGAAAACAAATCGTAGCAGCGAAACGACTGCACCTATGGCTTTCATATTTTTACACATTTACCTTACCCTTTAGGCTACCCACCACAAAAATCCCAAATCCCTCCTCCCACCCACTCGCTGACTGTCGGTCCCGTCAGAAGGAAAAAAAAAGGAAAATCTGTGGCGGCGAAACGACTGCACCAATCGGTTCCATATTTTGTGACAAGTCTCTACCCTTCTGCCTTCCCCCACCACACCCCCAACCTCCTCCACCACCACCTTCTAGCGTATCCGTACGAAGAAAAGGAAAAAAAAAGGAATCTGTGCGGCGAAACGACTGCACCAATCGGTTCCATATTTGTGTGACAAGTCTCTTACCCTTCTGCCTTCCCCCCACCACACCCCCAACCTCCTCCCACCACCCACTTCTAGCGTATCCGTACGAAGGAAAGGAAAAAAAGGAAAATCCGTGGTGGCGAAACTACCTCACCAATCGGCTTCATATGTGTAACACAAGTCAATTACTACCTTCCCCCAACCAACCAAAACCCTCCCACCCATACATTCCGATACCATACAAGTCTGTAGTCTATAGTGTCTTTTCAGCTACTTTCGGGACCATCGGGGACCTGATTTCTGGCGAGGGGAGTGTTTTTTTTACCATTTCTCTCCCAACTTATAGATTTAGCCAAAAAAAAAAAAAAAAATATGGCACTGGCACACCGTCAAAATTGGCTGGCACTCAGCGGGTTACTCCTCCAGGATGAATTCCTCGATGTTACTCCTCCAGGATGAATTCCTCGATGTTTCATGGTGGATGAAGGACTGGGAATGGGAATGGTGTGGCCATTCCTGCCCTTTGTAGTTCCCAGATTCCAACCCAGACCTACGTGGTTGACAAAGACTGTCTTTGTCTGTGTTTGGTCAGACGGGGTGTGCCTACGATTGGCCAGAACCGGTCCAGGTACGACCTAACAAATCCCAAGACATGCGGCCTCTACGCCGGTCTTGAGGGGGCGTGGCATGGGCGTGGCCTGTGTTCCCGCAAATCGTGCAGCCCATGAGGTCGAACGGGGCTATGCTTACGCACGTCGCAAACACGTACGTAGTTCAATACGACTCCATTACGTCTGACGTAACACTGGCCCCGTTACGCTAAGTCTGTCGGGAAGTGCAATAGACGTGAAGAACGGCGTTCACGGAAGAAACTACTCGCGTCTTTACATAAATTGGCGATACGCCGGACGGGAGCAATATACGTGAATGTGTGAACCCACCATTATATTGGTTGCTCCAAAAAAAAAATCTATGTCCACTGTATTCCTCTAATCATAAGGAATCTCAAAACAAATGACCACTATATTCCTCTGTTCAGTAAATCCTATGCAAGGTCGCCATTTGTTACGTCCTGGGATATATAAACACTGGGCTCTTTCTATTGGACTAGGTATGCGGCAACAAGCAACAACGTAAAACGCTAGATCCAACCCTTATCTATAAACCCAGGCAACAAACCACCCTAAACCGTCAAGAGTCCTGCCTGGACAACGAGGTATCCTATGACTCGGTTACAGGGTGCACGCACTATAGACTGCTGATAGTCAAGCAGGCTATATAAAAGATCACACAATTTAGTTGACTTAAAGCTTCAAGGAAAAGATCGATAACGGAATTAAATTGCAGAAACAATTTAATAACAAACTAGAAGAAAGTACATTTAACGTTACGTTAATTAATACAACTAATCACCCCTGCGTGAAAGAAGGTGAAAGCAAACAGTCCTCAAAACATCGTACAGGTAGACAAGATGCGGGTTTCTAAACTGCATGCGGCTACTGTAGGATCTGATGCTTAGCAAAGAAAGTACGTTACGGATTTAGAGAACTCTTAACTCATAAGCAGGAATAAATACTAGTGATAGGACATACAGTGTATAATGGCATAGGTATAATTAAATAAAGGCAGCAACTCGCAACATAACCACATACAGGTGTGCTTCTCACTCTTAGTCAGGCAAGCCTGCTCGGACAGAGTCTCTAATCCACACCCTGACTCACAATGCTCACAAAAACGGTAAACTGTGGCACAATAACAAGCATACAGAGATAATAAACCCCTAGCTGTTAATCTGCCAGGTGGCAGAGGTCTAGCCGGAAGGATATAGGCTTTGGATACCCGGGCTGAGCCACCTGCTCTAGCCTAGGGACGTTCCCAGGTCTTGTTTTGTAGATGTTTAGGTGACAATCACCACGGTCGATCTGGGGATCCGCCGCTGATGAGCTCGTCCTGGAATCTTTACGACTGAATTTCTTACGATTCTTTACAGGACTGAACATGCCATTTTTATCGGCAATAGCTCAGAGAAGAGTGTTGAGAGGGGAGAAGGTCTGTGCACCAAATTACTCTAATTGAAAGGGTGCTCTCTTGAGAGACTCAGATCGCAAGTATCTGACTCTCTCCTGGCGACCCTAAAACAAAAGCAAGACGTGCTAGTGCAGTGCTGAGTGGACTAGGCAATGGCCCTCACACAACACAACGCTAGACACACAGGGACACAGACAAGAAAATGCCCCCAGACTCCCGCGGGTATCCTAGCAAAGTCGTGCGGGTCCACGGGACTCGCACCAGCAGACTTTACTTAAAGGATCGCAAAAAGCCTCCCCTCCGGTCTAGCCCCTGCTAACCTGACACAAGAACACACTAGCAAGCATGAAACCACCAAATATGAGACAACAAAAAAGCTTCCTAGGTCTCATTAACATAAGGCCCAAAACCCTAACTAGTTATCTGAGAGCTCGTCGTTAATACAATAATAGATATAAGGTCTATCAAGGGGATGGGATAATTAAATAGATTGGTGAAGTAGTGGAAAGAAGGTATACAAAGTAAGAGAGAACGTTTCTAAGTGGGGTTGAGAGGGATAGATATCAAGGGGGTCCGAAGGGTACGACAATGAGGTGAGCTCTGAGTCTTGAATCTGTCTGGACCCCACCCTAGGCATGCAGAATACATCCCAGGCTTGGCAACACTCAACACAGTTGCCTGGTCAAAATCCTCTACCCCGGGTGTGAGTCGAAACTAAGCCTAACGTTGCAATCAAATGCATGTGGCAGCGCTTCAGGCTCGTCCCAAGCTGGTCTCTCCGCGCGAAGCAACGTCCCAAGCCGGTCTCTCTCTCCGGCTCGTCTCTTCCCGCTCTCACTAGACTTACATCTTATATATTATAATGAAACAATCAACTATCGAGAATAAAATATACTAAGATGCGTTGGTTAAGAATAAGGGCAGCTTCAAGCTGTGAAACATCATAAGAATATCCCAGACATTAGTTACATTGTCGTAGGATATATACTAAGGGAAAGCCTGCCGGCCGGCTACCACCAGCCGGTTTCTAAACGGCTGGGCAGCCGACGCGCGTGCATGCCCGCACGTGGTTACTATGCAGAAGCGTCACAAGTTATTATACGGGAGACCATCAATGTTACTTATAGATTCAAATTCACTGTTAGATTTATTACTGGTAGCTCTGGTGCACAAGTAGTAGTTCACAGACTAGACATGCATATTTTAGAGCACGGGAATTCTAGTAACCTCAGGGGGTACTGATCTAAGTTTTATATTCTTATGGCAGAAACACATAGAACGCAAATCAGTGGGCGAACATTAGATATCACTAGGGTTTCACTTCTAGGTAATAATATCTGGATATATGGGTAATTACGAGAGTTAATATCGCCTGTTAATTAATAAACACTGATACGCTTAGCACTTCCTAATGGAATGGTTATATGTGAATTATACTGGGGCAAAGATATAGCCACTTCGTAGAAATATTAATAAGTGAGTCTCTAAATAGTACTGTAACACTGTAGCACTAATAGAGTAAATCTTGGGTAGTATTTGATTGGTCTGGTCCTGGTTATCTTGCGTCCGTGATGTTGGGGGCCAACGACTGGTTCCGCGGCCGTCCAGGTGGTCCATATGTAGGAAGTTCTCAAGTACGTGGACAGGTCCTTCTATCTAGATCTGCCACGGAGTCTGCCGGCTCTGGAACTCAATTCTCAGCAATCAACAATGATAGAGCTCGAGGTCGACTCTGGTGACCAACCTGGGTTGGTTCGGTTTTGGACCCTGTAGGCCATAGGGATCTCGAGTTATGATGGACTTATTTGAGCTCTCAATTGATACGGGAACTAGGTAAGGTGGTGATTACTGTTGTGGCACATGGCTATATGGAGCCTTCATAATGGAATATAACTGAGCCTTAGTAAGAGGTACTATTTTGGCTATACTGGAAGTATTTAGGGGAGAGAGACTGGATCTACTTTGCGAGGAGGATTGGGACAGCTGTGATAGGAGCGTCTCTCTTAGATTGTTCAATCTTCATTCTATGGTATAGCTGAGGTGCTAATTTGGTTATCAGAGTATGCAAGAAAGGTTAATGGGTTATTGTGGGTTAATAGAGGTTAGTAAAGGTGTTAGTCATACATGGTTAGTTCATTGATAGGAAGAATTCCTGTGCTACCTGGCAATGACCCGGAAGTCAAAACAGGGGTCAGGTATACCTCCGCAGGGGTGGGGGTCTCCCTCCTCGGGTGGGTGAAAAGGGGGAGGTGCGCGTCCTCTCTCTGTGATGGTCGTCCGGGCGGCTGTGCTGGGGACTTGCCATATTACAAGTGTTTGTAATAACCCTCTGTTTATGAGACAGATGTGGGTGTTCGTAATACTAAAACCGAAGGTGCCTTGACCAGCTGGTTTAATTGGTTGGGTTGTTAATTGCATGGTTTGTTGGATGTGTGGGAGACTGGGTTGCTAACTCTGCCATATTTATCTGAAAGTATGGCAATAGAAGTTAGTCACTGGCGAGGCGGCTAGCCTCACACTGACGATCATTTGGTACAGGGTTGTGAATGGGTTGTGAGGGAATAGATGGCATGCAAAGGGTTAGTAAAGTTCTAATGGTGTTCCTTCCTACTGGGGGAAGGTAGGCTGGATAGGAGTATATATACGAAAGGTTTGAGAATGTTAGTAACGGAAAAGTTAAGGATATTCAGGGGGTGTGGTGGAGAGGCTAGGTTAGGAGGGAGTGGAGGAGCGTGGGGGATTAACGAGAGGGAGAGGGTTAAGGAGGGCTACGTGGAAGTTTGACCCTAAGGTCTCTGGGCGTAGGGGTGGCATTAGACTACAGTTGGTATCGTAGCCTGGGGGTTAATGACAGGGAAGGTATGTTAGCCAAACGCTACCGGGGGATGAGCAATATGGGGTGGTATATGAGTCTGGAAAGGATAGAATCATGTGGACTGTGGGGCTGTGGGGAAGAGGAGGTTAACTGTAGGTGTGTGCTTGACTGTGGATACAAGTAGAGAAAAACATGGTGTATTATTACTCGTCAATACGAGGGGTTATGGACACTATTATTTGACACGATTTCTTGCTGATCTAGTTGTCCCTGGGAACTGCGTTTTCTATGAAATATAGACCAAAGAAAGCGGCAGTTCGTAGGGGTACTTAGTTATTGTTTCGTGGTAGATATGTGTCGAGACAATGGTAAAAAAGGGTTATCTATACAATCTCTGGTTGGGGTAAGAATTAGAGTTACTGCATGGTGGCTAACATCTTCAGTTATTATCTCTGTCTAGGTCTTATAGGAATAATGGTTATATATACAATGGTGTACCCATGGGTATCATAGTTCCTTATCAATTATGACATGGGGGTTAACATATTACTTCTCGGAAATCACTATTAGTAATGGAATCCCCCACTACTCTCATACATTCAGACAGGTGTCTATTTAGTAGAAAATTAGAAAGAAGCCTATGGGCCTTTTGACGTGCTTTCAGGTCCTTCTCAAGAAGAAACTGGGATGGGGTAGACAGCAGAGGATCAGTTAGCGGACGACAAATTATTTTAGGGCCCCGTAGAAACTCCCAGGAGCTAGTTGGTAGTGAATTGTCAGATCTTATATGACAAGGAGCAAATTTATGGTCCTCATTTGGAAGCTTACCAGTGGATCTGTCAGTCAGGGATAAAGCAAATTTGGCAGCCTCTGCTGCCCATTCCACCCACGGACCGTGGTCCACACCTTCTAAGGTAAACATGGGAGACTGAGGGTCCGTAGCAACAGTTTCTATCTTTGTAGGACACACTGAGGAAAGTGACTTTATGGCATTATGAGCGTCAAGCTTCGAGAAATCAGACCAAGGCTTCAAGGATTTCATGGCAGAAAATACTGGAGAAGGTTTGTACACGAAAAATTGAATATCAGACATGGAAGGGAAAGGAGACACGACCACGTCCAACACTCGTCCCTCAGTGTCCTTTGCCCGCAGTTGTTTCAACTCATTTACTTCAACGACCCATGATGGAGGTACCGGGTAAAGCTCAGCGATCCCCGTTTCTGCACCTTCTGGTGTCAAAGGTCCAGTGACTGGTTGCCAAACTCGGGCAGGGCCGTACAGCAAAGGCATTGGTTTTTTGGGCAACTCTGGGTCCACTTCCAGGGCAACTGGAGTAATCGGGGCTAGGAATAGCCCCGACCTGTCAAGGGTGGAAATTATTGGATTCATTGGTTTAGGAGCACTATGGTCGATTGAATCTGAGGGGCGAGGCGGCGTGGTGGTCTTAAATTGTACAGGGACAGGTTGTAAAGGAATAGTTGGCAGTGTAGGGGGCACCAGCCAGTGTAGGGGGCACCTGGGGCGTCAGAGACTCTTGTATCTGACTAAATTTAGGATCAATTGCATTGAGCACTTCTGTTTGGAACAAAGTTTCTAACCTGGAGGTAAGCTTATCAGTTATGGCTACGGCCACCCTTTCTACAAGTTCATCAAAAGATAGAATTTCAGTGTCGGAGGGCAGGTCTGGTTGCTCCTCACAGGAAGCTGGGGAAGGATCAGAGGCATGGGGCCCCCTGTCCTCCGGGTCGGAAAGAACCGGAGCCCCCATCTCTCCGAGGTATTCTGTCCCATCCTGTCCCTCGCTATCATCTACATAGTTCACATTAAAATCATCGTAAGGCACCTCCTCCTCCACACTACCTGACGTTTCCGAATGAAAGGGATCGGGCTGGGGTTGTTGTGGTTCTAGTTGTATGGGAAGGGCCTGTTCCATAAACTCTGAAAACACTTGTCCCACTGGGGATGATTGAGAGTGATGGACCTCGGCAGTGGTATAAGGTGGCGGGGTAGGACTTGGTGAGAGGTGCACCGTATCAGCAGTGCTACTAAATGACACATCTTTATCTAGGTCAAGCTTAACACGTTTGGGGAGAGGACAGTGAGGGGGGGGAAGTGTCTTTTGATTTTGTAGGTATAGACCTCTTTTTAGAGGATGCTGGGGAAGACACATAGCTTCGAGAGCATTGGGACGTGTTTTCTGGAATAAATGTTTAAAGAAATGTTTAATAAATGTTTAAGAAATAAATATAGTCCCTACTGGCAATGTCTGGGACTTTTTTCAAAGTTGATGATATATAAACTCTTACCTCATCCCAAATGTTCAGCAATACCTGAGTCGCACCCGCTGCTGTTATATGGCCACTCGGATTGTGGTAGTGTTTCACGAAGAGTGGACAATTTGTACACTTTTTAGGAGCCCACTTAGCCAATGTACAATCTACACAAGACACATGGCGTACACATTTCGTATGGCCAAGAAGGGAAAATTTGTCACATCTTGTGACCCCGCACCACTGCACCATGTTCGAGGCTGAAGTCGTCGTTTTGGGTCCCGACATCCTCTCAGGTGTAGAAAAACCTGAGAAGCCACTCTCCGATCCCACTGGAGAGGGCCACTCGCCTGTCCGGCGATCCAGGATGTGGGTGACTACTGGAGCTGATCACGGTTGTGGCTCGGGTGAGGGGGCGTAGATGACTGTGGAGAGCTATGGCCCACCTGTCATAGAAAAGGCCAAGAATCAATGTTACATAATATAAGAGCAAAGAACAAAATCATGTACCAGTTCATTATGTATAAGGCCCATGTAATATCGAGTAGCTTGTTGGCCCTATGAATGTTTTTTTTTTTTTTTTTTTTTTTTTAAAGTCGGGTAGCATATTCGCTACATCTTATATAAGAATGGATTTAAGTGGGATAGGCTATCATAAATGCCACTGGAGTACTCTCCTCCCTTCTTTTTCCATTCATTGTTCTACATTGAGAATTCGGAGGGACGTTGGTCTTTAATTTAACCGGAACCTTTTGGTACATCGGATATTTGTTTCTGAAGGAAAACAATGTTCCCCCCCCCCCCCCCACCCCGCCCCCCAGAGTACCCGGAGTACCCGGAGTACCCGGAGTACGTGGAGGAAACTCGTTCCTTAATTTAACCTGAACCTCTTCGTTCCTGGGTTGTCAGTGTTTACCCTGAGTACCTGGACTACTTGGAGGAAGCTATCGTTCCTCTTTTTTTTTTTTTTTTTAAATCTGAACCTCTTGGTTCCTGGGTTGTCAGTGTTTACCCTGAGTACCCGGAGTACTTGGAGGAAGCTCTTGTTCCTTAATTTTAACCTGAACCTCTTGGGTCTTTAGTATGTACCCGGAGTATTTGGAGGAAACTCTTGTTCCTTAATTTAACCTGAACTTCTTGGTTCCCTGGTTTGCAGTATTGCTCGGAGTACCCGGAGTACCCCTAGTACCCGGAATACTTGGAGGAAGCCTTGTTCCTTAATTTAACCTGAACTTTTGGTTCTTTGGTTTTTTGTATTACTCGGAGTACCCGGAGTATTCGGAGGAAGCTCTCGTTCCTTAATTTAACCTGAACTTTTGGTTCTTTGGTTTTTTGTATTACTCGGAGTACCCGGAGGAAGCACTCGTTCCTTTTTGTTGGTGTTTTGTGCACCTGGAGGAAAACTTTGTTTCTCCATTTAACCGGAACTTCTTTGTGCATCGTTTTTTTTTTTTTTTTTTTTTTTTTCCTTGAAACCATTTAGTACCCGGAGGTCTAAAACCCGGAGACCCGGAGAGAACGGAGGGACACAGGAGCCCCGCCGACTCCGACTCGAAGCATGCAATTGTATAGGGTTAGTGGTGCTCTTGCACTAGAGGAAACTTTGTTTTCATGCAAACTCTTTCTTTTTAAGAAATTAACACATAATTGCGTAGGAATCTGAAGCACTTCATAACATAACACTCGTATAGGAAGAGAA
The DNA here is from genome assembly GCA_032716605.1 of Paralithodes platypus. Taxonomy (NCBI): domain Eukaryota; kingdom Metazoa; phylum Arthropoda; class Malacostraca; order Decapoda; family Lithodidae; genus Paralithodes; species Paralithodes platypus. Next base: position 15,757,474 of record CM064481.1, read on the forward strand.
CAATTTATTGAGCTCTTATGTAAAATTCAGTAGAGGAAAGCCGAGCTAGTTAGGCCTATTGGCCGCCTCGTGGACACTTGCTCGAGGTGGCGAACAAGCATGGCCTTATAAATAAGTAACTGTTACGAGCATGTGACATATAAGGGAATCAATAAGTCTAGCTAAGAATTTATCAGCTCGAAGTAATGCTAGAAGTAAGCAAACTATAAAATGTTAGAAGCAAGCAAACTATAAAAGCGAAGTGACCTTGAAAATTTAATACAAGTAATATTTCGGGAATAATGTAGGCTACTTTACGACAAAGAAAACTTTGAATTAATAATATCTTAATAGTTCAACGTGTAGCCTGAGGGCACACGAATAAGGTGAATAATAGCCTACAATAAGTAAATAATTAAATGCAAGCGTTGTATAGGATATAGCCTATTATAACAACAATCACTTACTACGACGAATAACACATATTAAGAATGGCGAAGCAGTACCCATATACTTTCGGTGTGGACAGGCGTGGACGGTGGCCCTCTGAAACATACAGGCGATTACTCAATTCATGTTTGGACCTAACTCAAATAATATATAACAAGGACTCACTAGGAGTGAGAAAGCCAGGCAAACGCCGAGACGCCCAGAGCAAGGGGGCACACGTCCGACTCACCTGGATCACAACCGTAAAGAGGCAGATAAACACGCTAGGAAATCTGGCATCACGTGCAAGGGAAGCATGACAACAGCACAGCTGGAGGGCTGAGGCACCGGGAGGTTTGAAATGATAGATTCTTCTTTAAACAAATTATTTCTAGTGGTATTCATTTTCAATGACGAGCCCTTGGTAAGATTTAATGGGTATTAACCAAGGATTGTTTATTATGCATATATATGCAACGGTTGTGATAAGAACTCCGGGGAATCCCGAACGGGTCCCGGAATCTCAGCCTATATATAGTATAGGCTCTTCGTCATTGACGAAGGAACCAATACTAAATAATGGTAGTGGCCCATTTGCATACATTGTGAGCTTTTGCAATCACCTGAGGTTCAGCTTCCTTAATTACATCTACAATTTCCTAACCTTGTTGAACCATCTGGAGAAACCCACAAATGTTCTTTATTTCTAGGAATAACAGACTTAAAGTAGGTATATAATGCCTTAACAGGACATAGGGCATGGTGCACCTTTCCTCTTTTCAAGGCAGGAATAGAGAAAGATGTAAAAATATGTTCCTGGTGTTCATTTGTTGCGATGAAATCTGGTGCAGGGGCAATATGTACAGTCATTATTAGGGTCAAAACGTAGACAGTTTGGAGACCTTGCCATGGCTGCTAATTCTGAGACCCTATGGTCAGTAGCTAGGGCCATCAGAAAAACACACTTCTTAAGTTTCTTGTCTATATTTGGTTTCACGGAATAAGACCTAGACTGTAATAAAGTTAGGACCTTCGAGATTGACCATTGAGGAAGCAATTGACGATTTGGGGCTCTGAGTTTAAAACAAGCTTTCATAAAACCCTGTTCGTCTTTCTGGGGTAAAGATAACCCAGTGAGTGTAAAGAAGGGTTCCTTTATTGCTGATAAGTGGTTTCTAAGTGTGTTAACTGCCAGTTTTTTAACATCAAACAAGTAATTTAGGTGCTTCAACAACAAAGCAACCGATGGAGTCTGCTGGTTTGACTCTACAATCCAAGTTGTGAATTGCTTCCAGTGTGAACTATACTGTCTTTAAAGTGGAAGCTGTGTACTGATTTGTGAGCTTGTCAGTGACTTCCTTGTCGTAGGACGGTAGCCACTTGGATTTGAGAATGTCCACATAGCAAAATTGAGCGAGGTCTGCAGGTTTCCAATTTCTTCCAAGTGGAAGTGGGTCAGGGGGAGTTGCAGAGGTTTGTTGCACCACTGAGTAAGATGCGTGTACCACACGTCCTGTGTAGGCCACATTGGAGCAACCAGGGTTACTTGACCCTGGAACGACCTGAGGTGATGGATGATTCTGCACATCAGTGAGGTATCTGGTGGGGGAGAGAGATAAATCGATGTCCACCTGTTCCAATCCACTGTGAAGGCATCCGGGCCCCCTTCTCGTGTTATGTGATCCCGAGATATGTAAGACTGGAGCTTCGTTGATTGAAGAGATGCGAACAGATCGATTTGAGGTGAAAATGGCAGAACTAAGTGGTTGAATGCTTCTTGTTTGAGAGCCCATTCCACTGAGGTACTCTTTCCCCTGGACAGAGCATCCGCCCACAGATTGGAGACCCCTGGTAGATATGTTGCATGGATTATTATGGAATGTTTTTGGGCTAGAAAGAATATTTTTTTCCTAGAGATCCTGGAGAACCCTGGACCAGGAGGAGCCCTGTTTCTTCAAGCAAATCACAGAGGCCATGTTGTCCATCCGGAATGCAATTGACCTGGAGGTCAATGACATTGCATGATCTCTGAGAAAAAATAGAGGAACTGCTAGCTCTTGGGCATTGATGTGACACTGATTTAATGTGGTCCATTTTCCGTGGTTCTGATGACCTTCCGTTGACTGATAGCCCCATCCTATCAGACTCGAGGCATCTGTGTCTACCCATAGGGTGGGAGGTGGATCTGACCAATGTGTCACTGATTCCCGTACCTGAGATTTTGCCCAAAACGACAGGAGATGTAGGATTCTCTTTGGGATGACGAGAGGGCAATTGTGAGGTGTTAGGGGGAAAGTTTTGTTGCCTAGCCAGATTAGTCTCTTCAACCTGAGGCGGCCTAGGGGCACTGTAATTTGGACCCAATTTAACGAGCCTATCAGAGATTCCCAAAGTTTCCTGGTTATTGTCTTGGCATGCAATACTCTGAACAGTTTTACTTGCAGACGTTTGGCATTGGTTGGACTCTGTTTTATAGTCTGGAGTTGTGTATCCCAGATTAATCCTACCCATTCTGCTGATATGTGTAGGAGTGAGATTTGATTTCTCTAAACTCACTCTGAAGCCCAACTTTATTACATGTTGTATGACTCTCAAGGTTTGTTCTTGGCAATGGAGTGGAGAAGACCCGAGAATCATCCAATCGTCTAGGTAAAACAGTATTTTCACTCCGTCTTCAAGTAGAGGAAGAAGTGCTTGTTTCACTATCTTGGTGAAAATTCTGGGAGTTATGTTCAAGCCGAAAGGCATTCTCGTGAACATTACTGCTTTGTTTCTGAATGGGACAGCTAGGAACTTTTGATACCTCTTTGCTATTGGGATGTGCCAGTAGGCGTCTTTGAGGTCTAGAGTAATTATCCAGACCTTTGGTTGTAGAACTAGCCTTACTTGGGAAATAGTTAACATTCTGAACTTCATATTGTGAATTGATTTGTTGAGGAGGGACATGTCTATCACAGGTCTTAGTTGTAGGCTGTCCCTTTTTGGTACTAGAAACATGCGGGATAGAAAAACTGGCATGCCTTCTGGTACGTGAGTCACAACATTGTCTGTCAACATTTGGTTTATTACTGTTTCTAGTTCTGGAGATAGTTGTACCTTGTTGGACTGAGCTCTGAGGTGGGGTCTTACCAACCAGTGCCATGTAAGCCCTTCTTTACTACCCTCTTTGCCCAAGATCTCTGAGGCCAATGACGAAAATTTTCCCTGAACTGGCCTGTCGGATGCAGGGTTAGTTCTCTGTTGATGGCCTCTCGAAAATCTAGGTTTTTGCACCTTGGGCAGGTTGGTGAGTGTTGGAGCAATGATGGTGACCATGTGGTCTCTGGTGTTTGGGCGCATGTTGTCGTGTCTGTTGGGGTCTCTGCTGTGACCCATAGTTCTGTTGCTTGTGCGGAGGTCGTGTGTAGGATGATGGTTGAGACCTTGGTGCACCTCGACCTCTGGGCTGGTAGTGTCCCCTGTATCCTCTACTGTTTGACGAGTTACCCCTTTATGCCTGAAATGTATGTGGGGTAAAATTTTGAGAGGGGAATTGGGCTCTACCTCTTCCACGCTGTGATTGAGAATGAGAGTGGAACTTACTAGGGTGTTTCTTCTTGTATGCAAGAGACTGTCTAGACGCAGCCATCTCAGGTCTTAGCAACAGAGCATGGACCTCATTCCAGGTCGTTTGGGGAATCAATCTGCATGTGAATAGAGGTGAAAGGCAAACTCGAGTAGCAATCTCTTTGGGCATATTCTTGGACAAGTAGATACATAGATCCTGTCTAGCTCTTGCTGCCTCAAAAATAGCAATCTTGGCATCCCCAGTTGTCATCAGAGAGTTAACAAGTGAGGCTCTTCTGATAGAATGAAGTGCAGCCCTGGAGTTTTGATCAGGGATAGAATCTGCTACTTCCCACATGGCTTGTGCGAGTTTTTGCTGTGTGATAACATTTGCCAGCAATCTATGGGCTCTTTGCCGCAGCCTAAAGTCCTTGTCAATCAGTGCAGGGGTAGGTGTAGTGATCATGGTGTCATTAGTTGGTTTACACACTATTTTGGGGGCTCTGAGATATTCCAAGAACTCCTGGGGAATAGAGTCGGATTTGTAAACATACATAGTGGCAAATTGGTGATCCTCCTGTGGGAGTTTCTGGGGGGCAGTATCGCCACTGGACAAAGCAATTTTTTGTTTGCTTCAGACACCCATTCACACCATGGCCCAGAGTTGAAACCTCTAGCATAGGAATTTTTGTCTTAAACATTTTTGTGGAGCAACCTACGGATTTTGAGAGATTAGAGAGAGATTTAATGGCATTATGTCCATCCGCCTTATTCAAATCAGACCATGGTTTGAAGCGCTTACCCGAAGGCACCGCTGGTGTCTGTGTGTAAGTAAAATACTTAGCATCCAACAGAGATGGAAAGGGTTTTAAGATTACGTCCAGTACTTGGCCTTGTGCATCTTTTGCACGTAGATGCCTAAGCTCGTCCATTTCAATAATCCACGCATTTGGGACTGGAACCAAATCTGGATGGCCTGTGTCAGCATTGGCAGGTGTTCTTACTGGTAATTGTTTCCAGTATCGGGATTCACCATAGTAGAGGGAGAGGTTTCTTGATCAATTCAGGTTCCTGCTCAATGGGTGGGGGATGAATATGTGATAGAAAAAGTTATTGGGGATACCAGCAGTTTGAAAACTAGTCTGAGTGGAGGTTGTAGGAGTGGTTGATTTTTCATGAGTAGGTTGTTTGGGCTGGACAGGTATCTGAGCTAGTGGAACTGCGTCTGGTATGGCAGGTTGTAACATGGATGGGGCAAGAGACCTACCTTGGAGATCTAGGATAGCCTTATCTAAAGATACAAATTTCTGTTCAAATTTGCCTACCAACTCATCGTTCATAGATTTAAGAAATACCTGAAGTTCACCAAATGAGTCACCAGGAGGGATCTGCTTAGGGACTACATCAGATTGATGAGCCTCTTCTTCACTTTGATCTAATGAAGAAGCCTGAGATTCATTGTCAGTCCAAGCCTCCTCAATATGGTTACTGGTATCCAATTCAATACACTCTACAATATCATTGTTTATGTCCCAAGGTTCTGGGGTATCCTTAGGAAGTACTGTTTCATGTTTTGCCCCAACAGTACTGTACCCAAAAATGTCTGGAGCTGCCAGAGAGGGATTTAAACGAACCGGTAAGTCCGAAGAAGGCTGAATAGGTGAGTAGTCTCTGGGATTATGTACTTCAGCTTCAATATTCATTTGAATCAGTTGAGGGTGAATTAAAGTGGGAGAGGCAAGCAGCGGGGTTGATTCAAATTGCTGTTCAATAGTATCTGCTAACTGTACTAGGGAGAAAGGAGGGGGACTGCCATCCTCAGGATTTGGATCCGTCAAGGAGGTAGCTGAGACAGGTAATTTATGTTTAGCTGTAACAGGGCTAGCAGAGTGACTAGCCACCTTAGCACATGTCAGAGGACTGGGGGACTTGGAAGGTGGCTTTTTAGTTTGGGATTTGCTTGCTTTCTTCTGTCTTTTACTGGAAGACTCTGAGCTGATTGAACTCTGTCTTTTCCTGTCAGATCCAGAAATTTTCTTGTCAGAAGGTGGGGAAAAACTAGGAGTTTTAGGTAAGGGTATTTCTAAAAAGCTTACATAATTTACATCTGTCATACCTGGTGATTTTGTCAGGGTTCCTGAAATGTAAGATTCTAGTAAACCCCACACAGCTAATAACACTTGTTTGCATGTGACCGAGGATAGAAATGTTCCTGGGTCATGGTACCTAGATACATAATAGCTGCACCTCTCACACACTTTAGGGTTCCACATAGCACTAGTCCTATTGACACACTTTGCGTGAGAGGCGCAGAGTTTATGAGCTGTGAGGGCTAATGTGGTACAACTCTTGCGTGAGCAAACGTTAATGTCCACGGGCATGTCGATTTCGTGAAGTGTTATGCTGTTCATCTTGGCTGATGTGGTACCCGGGGAGGGAAACCCAATGAAGGAGTTCTGGTCTTCCAGGTTGAGGACTCCTCCTGAGAACACCCCTTATAATTCTTCTCCAGGTGCATACGGACCCTGAAGAACAGGAAGATAAGAAACAATGGGGTTCTTTTAGAAAGGGAAAGAAAAACTTTTACTTGTTCCCTGGAAATTAATCAAATAACTAATTAATGAGATTACACTTAGCCGGTGAACCGGAAACGTCTAGCGTTTTGACAAGTGAACTCACCTTAAGGATATCGGTTCTTTTAGCCGAGTGAAGGGAGCAACAGGTGAGAGGGTGGCCAGGTTTACCACAGCCTTGACTCTGGAATATTGTTCAGCTGCTGCTGTGGTTGTCACTTGGCCGGAAGAGATCATACTAGTGGTTGTCCAGATTCTTCTCTGGTAAACGCAGCACCTCACCTGAGCCTGTGAATCATACCAAGGAGCCAATGTTGCATAGTGAGATGGAAATAATACTTATTAGGCCTACTTAACTTGGGTAAAGTGGGATCTAGCCTTGTATTGTTTACTTTAAATACACTAACTTGATAGAAGTATTATTTATGCTCTCGTATCTATCGTAAGTCTGATAGTAGTGTTAATTATTGGTACCTGGGCCTGTCTCTAATATGTTATGATATCCTTATTATGGTATGACCAAGCCTAGAGTACCCGGCAATAATTTCTATTTGGGTAAATGGCTTCCTGGCTGCCAGTGGGCTTGTTTATACTTGTTATGGCACCTGGGGATATTGGTACCCGGGTTTGTCATCGTCTTAACAGCCGCCAGAGTGACCGGCCATAGCCTATTTGTACCCGGGGTTGTCGTTATATTTGTTTTGGTATTATGATACCACCCGGGAGTATTGGTACCCAGGTTTGTCATCTTCTAGAGTAACCGGCAATAGCCTACTTGTACCCGGGGCTGTCTTTATATTTGTTTTTGGCATTATGATACCACCCGGGAATATTGGTACCCGGGTCTGTCATCGTCTTACAGCCTCCAGAGTAACCGGCTATAGCCTACTTGATATCACCCGGGAATGTTGGTACCCGGGTCTGTCATCATCCAGGGTAACCGGCAAGTCTATTTGTACCCGTGACTGACTTTATATTTGTTTTGGTATTATGATACCAACCCGGGAATATTGGTACCCGGGTTTGTCATCGTCTTAACAGCTTCCAGAGTAACCGGCTATGGCCTACTCGTATCCGGGGCTGTTCTTATATTTATTATGGTAATATAGTATCGCCCGGGAATATTGGTACCCGGGCCTGTTATAGTCTTTAACAGCTGCCAGAGTACCCGGCAATAGCCTGCTGGTACCCGGGCTTTTCTTTATATTTGTTATGGATTATAATACCACCCGGGAATATTGGTACCCGGGTCTGTCATAGTCTTAACAGTCTCCCGGGTAACCGGCTATGGCCTACTTGTACTCGGGACTGTCTATATACTTGTTCTGGTATTATAATATCCCCTGCCATTAATGGTACCCGGGTCTGTCTTTAACCTTCAGTACTAGTACCCGGGCCTTGGTACCAGGGCCTTGTTGAGATAAGGTCTAGGGTTCCCGGGGATTTGAGAATTCTCAACAACGCCATATTCTTTGCACTCGTAAGGGTAGGCCTACTACGGCCACGAGTGTTATTTGGCGATCCTTTATGTATCTTTGTACATGTTTTTTTAATTCTTATATCTTTGTAAGTCAGTGAGATATATACAATCAAGATATTATTTCGAGTACTCCGGCCACTGGTTGTAGGCCTATTTGGTACCATTGGAAATAAATAAATACGAGTGCCTAAATAAGTAGCAAAATAGGCTACTATTAAAATTTTGTTATTGAATTTAACATCACAATATAATGCCATCAGCTATAAATATTAGATGGCAATCACTGAAAATAATGCCATATAACTGTCTTGAAGGCAAAAATGTATGATAAGGCACTCTTGATTGATTAATGTAAAGCATTACGAATTCCATCATCACATAGAAAACTTTGATGGTAAATACTGAAGGTATTGCAGTTGATATGATATGAACCATTTATTCCCTACAATGTGTATTTGAGATAAATTAATGAATAACTTAGCATTGATTGGATATGAAAAGTAACCCCTGGCCACCGCACAACCTTGGGGAGTACAAGCAAAGAATTAAAGTTCTATGAATTTGACACTAACGTAGAACTCAACACTTGAGGAAATAAATATCAAGCTACAACGATAATACACACTTTCACAGAAAAAAAAGACACTGCAGCTAATGAGCCAAAGCTCGTATTATAAAAAAACACTTAGATAAAGCGAAGTGGCGTCCTTAATACACGATCGTCGACCAGCACAGAAACTAAGTCCTTGTTTATTCAGGTTACAAGGGAATAATTAAAATAAATACATTCCTAAACACATATACAACTTAATATGCAAATAAACTCACTATGGACTAAAAACTGATGCAGTTAAGAGGGGCTATGTAAACTGAATAGGGGAGCAAGGAATATGCGTCCTTTCTTGATGGACGACGGTCGAGAGAGGACGCACCTGGGTAGGTAGGGGTAGGAGGCATATATGTCATGGGAAACAGAAGAAGATCGGAATGCGCTTAGGCGCGGTGTTCAAACTGTGTTCATTTTTTTCTTTTTGATTTTCTACTTTTCAGTGGCTCCGTCTCAATGACGTACCTTAGGAATGATTAAGGGGTACCCCCTAAGATGATCTTGGTTCTCGACCGTCGTGATCGAGGTTAACCCAGGCTCTGAGGAGCCCAGAACGAGGCCATATTATCATACGCTCTTACGTCATTGACGTAAGGAGCCACCAATAAATTTAGTTCTAGGCTATTATGTAGTAGATTACTAAGTTTCTAGTTCTAAGTTCTAGGCTATTATGTAGTAGATTACTAAGTTTCAGTTAAACGTAGAAATCTCATATTTTAGGCAGGAACTTTGTCTGTGTACTGTACTTTGATTTGATTTCACTGCTGTATTTTTAATTTTGTTTCACTTAAATAGCTATGTTGTGTCTCCTTTTACAAATTAAATAGTTTCATAGAGTATATAATTATATTACTTCCGATCATAATTAAAAAATGAACCAGTTTAATATTCTTATGTGTCATCGAATCTAAATGGATAGTTAATTGAGTGACTGTACCTTGTTCCCGAACGCTTATTTCCCACTAAGCTAAATACTGTCATGACATTTCGCATTATTTTATCTTATTGTATAGTTCTGTCTGATCTAGATAGTTTTGTTCTTTTAATTATGTTAGCTTTCATTATTTGTAAGTTATTCAATTTTCTTGCTGTTGCAATTTTATATATTCAATATTTTTACGTATGTTTTATTTTTCACAGAAAATACTGATGATGGCATAATAAAATGTTGAAACGTCTATAAAGGAAAAATTATGAAAATAAAGATGATTTTTATTACGACTCTGGTGATTCTCTTCCTACTCAAACTGCGATTCCCTAGGAACACCCCTGTTTCTAGATAGAATGTGTTCCACTTTTGAGTTTAGATAGTAAAAGAATTTGGGAAAGTCGGTAGAGTTAGGGGAAAGATAGACAGCACAGAAATATTTAGTATGAGAATGACAGGATAGTTTGAGCCATAAAGATGAGAATTAAGAGGAGTCGAAATCGGGAACACGAGAGCAAGTGAGTTTGTTGTGCACGTACGCACAACATCCGCCTTTGGCTTTGAAACTAGGATAGAGAAAGTAGGAGGATACAGAGATGGGGCTGCTGGCAGTTGTCTCAGATACCTGGGTTTTGGTGAGGAAAAGAAGATCAGGTTTGTAGGAGGAGAGATGGTGTTCGACTGAGTGAAAATTAGAGGAAAGGCCACGAATATTGCAAAAGTTGATAGTAAGAGTGACAGGCCGTGGTACAGAGCATTTAGAGGGGTCGTCAGGGGAAGGTCGGGCAGTTGTGGGGGCATTTATGGAGCCCCCATCCCCCCTGGGGACACCAAGGCTTGGTGTGTGTTCATCATTTTAGTGGAAGGAGGGAGTGTAGTGTGCATGTTAAGTGTAATGAAGTAGATAGGAGGAGGAGGTGTTTGTGAGAGCAGGCTGGACTACTCTCAGTGTAAGTGAGGCACAAAGGGAATCAGTAAGAGAGGCTAAGCAAATGAAACAGGAGTTCCAGCGACTCCTTGTCAAATGCCTACAGCCTCTCCTGGGTATAGCTCTGTTCGATTGGTGCCTACAATCTACCCCCATTCCCCCTATTAGTCGCCTTGTATGACACGCAGTAGGACGCGTGGGGCATATTATTTTTTTCCTCCATCATAAGATGGAGGCCCCCTTACCCCCTGGGGTCAACACCTGGATGTGTTGCAGCGCCTGAAAGCACAACTGGATTGTGGTCAACGACGCCTCACATTCTCAAATAAAAACAAAAAAAATTCAACTTCCTAAAAACATCCCCAGGAACAAAGTTCAATGGAAGTACATAAAAGACAAAACGAGCCCTGATGCCGATAAGACAGGCCCCCCCCACTACCGCCTCCACGATGCCAAGCCACTGCTCACCTAACACCACCTGTACCAAACCACAGAGACCATACACACCTGCCTCCATCACCATAGTGGCCCAAGCAGTCATAACTCAGGCCATGCACATTCCGGCTCAACATCAACAACGGGTACCCTTACGTCACACATCTGACGTTCCTATGATCTTCACACCACAAATGGATCAACCCAGAGCAGATAGATGCAGAATTCAATCGGCCCTCATATCTCCTCACCACAACCTCATTGCTAACATCACTGATGAGCCCCTCATCTTACCTGTTAATATATTAGCAGTCACGCCAAAGTGGCGCAGGTTGACTGGCTCGACCTGCACTAAGCTCGTCCGCCTCGAGCCAATGGCAGGCCGCCGAGTCGTAGGCTGGCTGATGACATCATCGGCTGGATGGACGTATGGTTGGCTGTTCTATGCGGACGACCGGGAGTTGTCTCCAGGATTTCAGTGAGTGCGGTTGCTTCCGTGTATCTATTAACATTGGTAGCAGAGCGTAGTTGGGGCATTATGGCGTGCTCACTGAAGTGGCCTCCGAAATTAGAGCATGATGAAGAATACGAAATGTGGAAGGAGGATGTGGGTGTTTAGTGTCGACTTACAACGATTGATAAGAAAAAGAGAGCATTGGCGATCCATCTGTCACTTTCCGGGAGGGCTAGAATTGCCTCTTCTGAAATAGATAAGGCCACATTGGAGGCCGACGATGGCATGGAAGTGTTATTGAAAAGGCTTAATGACGTATTCCTGGTCGATGAAGGTAGAAGGAAGTTTGCAGCATTTGAGGCCTTATATAGCCTACGGAGGAAGGAGAAGGCAGAGATAAAGGAATTTGTGTCAGAATTCGAACATGCGTACCGCGGAGTTACCAAACAAGGATTGCAACTTGATGATTCAGTGTTGGCCTTTATGTTATTGGCCTCCTGTGTGTTGGAGGATAGGGAGAAGCAATTAGTTATGTCGGCAACCCAGGTGGTATCGTACGCAAATATGAAGGCGATGCTCAACCGCATCTTTTCTAGTGGTGCGATGGGACTTAGCGCCCACATACAGGTTAAATCGGAACCTTTATTTGTGGGATATGAGGGCAATGTTGGTGAAAGTGAGGAAGCCCTGTATGTGAGCGGAAACAGTCGAGGTAGACGTGGTTGGCGTGGACAGCAAGGCTATGAACGTGTGCGTGGTAATAGAGGACGTCAACGACAGGACAAGAGGAAGGAAAACCCAGTGGGGGCACATGGTAGAATAACTAAGTGTGCTATTTGTGAATCAATATATCACTGGGCACGTGATTGCCCTGATGCCTACGAGAACAGAGGGGGACATGGTGGGTACGATGAGGAACCAGTGAACTTATTCATGGGCTAGGTGAATGATAATGAGAGCGAAGACAAATTACTGAAACTAGTGAGTGAATCAAAAGGGTGCGCTGTCCTAGATACGGGTTGTACAAACACTGTGTGGTTCACGTTGGCTCGACGAGTACATACAAGGGTTGACTGACCATGAGTGCAGACTTGTGAAAGAGGAATGCTCTAATTCCAGCTTCACTTTTGGCAATGGTATTTCCGTGACTTCCTACAAGAAAGTTACGTTTCCCTGTTGTACAGGGGATATGCGTGCCAATATTACTACTGATGTGGTGAGATGTAATTTACCGTTGTTACTGAGTAGGGCTTCTATGAAAAGAGCCAAAATGATAATAAATTGTGAAACAAACCAGATCAAGGTGAATGGAAAGAAAAAAATCGTCAATTTGAAAACCTCATCATCAGAACACTATCTGTTGCCGCTATCGGCTTGACTAGACGGGGCAGTTGGTATCACTGTGGCTCTGGCCTTATCCAAAGACGGGGACCTAGAGAAGAAAGCTTTGAAACTTCATCGTCAGTTTGGACACCCTGCAGCAGAGAAATTGAAGAAGCTTGTAAGGGATGCCGATATCAGGGACTCAAACCTGGAACGGAGGATCGATAAAGTGACAAATGATTGTTCAGTGTGTAGAAGGTATAAGAAACCGAGCCCGAGACCAGTGGTAGGTGTCCCGATGGCTAACAGATTTAATGAGGTGATTGCTATGGACCTTAAGTCGTGGGGCAAGAAGTATTTCTTGGTGATAGTGGACCTGTATACAAGATATTGTACATCTGTGGTTATTCATGACAAGAATGCGGGCACTATTATTCGTGGGGTATTTCTCAGTTGGGTTTTTGTTGTTGTTGCTGTTCCCCAAGCTGCCTGGCCGAACAGCCCCAAGGCCCCGAGCAAGGCCAAGGCCATAACCGAGCGCCTCCACAGAACTCTCCCTGCCGACCACAATAAAGCCTGGGTGACCGAAGCCACTCCATGGCGGGGAGCTGAGGAGGGTGCAGAAACGCCCGGGAAACCAAAGCCCAACCCAGGGCCTTGTGCCCCTCAGCAATTATGAAGAGAAAGTTGAGGGGCAAAGGAAAAATGTGACGCTTTGGCTTCCAATCTTGGTAGATTGGGAGGTCAATCCACGGAAGAGACGCCGTCACTCGAGATATAGAAAATATATAAGAAAAAGGAACAGTCAGAGTAAGCTATGGGTATGGCAGAGATTGCTCAGTTCTCACTCTGATAGACCAGCCCATCACCAGTTGGGTTGTGTTATTTGGTGCCCCAGGAAAAATATTGTCAGATAATGGCTGTGAATTTAATAATTCAGACATGAGGTCTCTGGGTGAGGCATTTAATGTTAAGATACTGACTACGGCAGCTGAAAGCCCTTGGAGTAATGGTGCTTGTGAGAGGCTCAATGCTGTGTTGGGTGGAATGGTTAGCAAGATTTTAGCGGATTATCCTGGCTGTATTATTATTATTATTATTATTATTATAATTATTATTATTATTATTATATGAGATGCCGAAGTGTCCAACCAGGGTGCAGAAACACCATCAAGATGAATCCACACAAAACACCCGGACTGGAGAGAGACTACGGCAACTTAGGAAAAAATAAAAACATATACTGTATACTGTACATATACACATATTATGCAGTGGAGGATATCAAGTATAAATATAATACAATAAAATAGAATAAAATAAATTTAAAAATTAGAATTAATGCTGCAAAAAAGCATTAACTCTAGACTTAAAAATGGAGATATTAGCTGAATTGACTAGCTCATTTGGCAACTTATTCCACAAGTCAACCATGGCCGGCACAAAACACCGTGAAAACTGTGTAGTAGAAAAATTAACACGGCTCATGGCAAGATCATTAAAATTGCTTGTGAATCTAGTTGCACGAGCCCGGACATAGGGCCCAGGCAGAACCCCATGTAAGGGATGCTGAGGGTTGTTAAAAACTTTAAATAAAAGACTAAGGGCACCAACTTTTCGTCGATGACACAGATCAAGAGACAAATGAGGTAGAATAAAACTGATGGAATTTAGCGACCTGTCAAGCAACTTGAGATGGCAGTCAGCTGCTGACAACCAGACAGGTGAGCAGTACTCAAAATGTGGCAAAATAAAAGCATAAAAAGACTTGATAACTGTGGCGTCACAAGCAAATGTTTTATAAACCTTGCGAAGCAGACCAATTTTTTGGGAAATGGAAGAGGAGAAAGAACGAATATGCTTTTCAAAAGTAAGTTTGGGATCAAGAGTAACTCCTAACAAACGCAGAGTATCCACATTCTCAATTTGCTCGCCAGAAACTTGTAGATAAGGATGGGGAGGATCCAAGGTACGAGATCTGCTGATGATAATGGAGTGTGTTTTACTAGCATTAAGTTTCATGCCCCAAAGTTCACACCATGATGTAATTTTGGCTAAATCCCTATTCAGAGCAGTAGCAATTACGTGTCGATCTATTGGTGATGGAATTGACGCATATAAAGTTGTATCATCAGCATAGGAGATTAGTTTATTTTCAAGCTCGGAACACAGGTCAGCAGTAAAAATAATAAAAAGCAAAGGCCCAAGGACACTGCCTTGTGGAACACCAGAAACAACAGTAACAGAAGGGGAATGACACCCATCAATGACCACAGAATGAGATCTTTTCGTCAAAAAATCTTCAAAGATCCTTAAAAAATTGCCACCAATACCGATGAGCTGTAACTTATACAGAAGTGCTTTATGGTTGACTGAATCAAAAGCAGAACTAAAGTCAATAGCCACGACACGAGACTCATGTCCCTGGTCCAATGAAGATTGCAAGTCATGGGTGAGTGTCAGAAGCGCATCACATGTACCCAGTCCCTTACGAAAACCAAACTGTGAGTTTGGTATCAAATTATGACTATTACAATAAGAAGACAGGCGTCTGGACAAAAGCCTCTCATAGAGCTTGGATAGGATAGGTGTAATGGAGATAGGGCGATAGTCATTCAGAGATGATGAGGCAGTATTTCTCTTTGGAATAGGAGTGATAATAGCCTTATGCCAGCAAAGAGGAAAACTACCTGATTTCAAAAGCAACCTAAACACCACAGCCAATTTAGGTGCCAAGACCACTGCAACCTTTTAAAAAAAAAAGAGAGGGAAAAACCCATCCGGGTCTGTGCCACCATAGGTATCAAGATCCAGCAAGTACCTTTTCAGTTCAGCTGATTTGAATGCCATTGAATTGAGGTTGGGTCTAGGGAAACATGTCAATGGCAAAGACAATTCCTGATTACTCTGCTTATTAATAAAAATATTAGATAGAATATTGGCCTTCGATAATGGATAAAAAGAGATGGAGCCATCAGAATCACAAAGAGGAGGCATGGAGGAATCTATTCCAAATAAAGAGGATTTCAAAGCGGACCACCAATTATGAGGCTGTGTAGCTCCTGCCAGAACATCCTGAAGATGGGAGTTATAATCCCTCTCAGCACCATCATAAACTCTCTGCGCAGCTGCCCTTTTAAAAATATAATTTTCCCAATGCAAGGGGGTTTGATTACGCCTCCATAGACGATATGCAGCCTGTTTGTCATCAAATGCAAGCTTGCAGTCATCATTAAACCATGCTTTATCCCTGATACGAGACTTAATTGTTTTTGATGGAACTCTTTTGCGAAGGATACCAAGAAGGGAATTGTTGAGAGCTGAAACCGGGTCATGAGATCTTAGTATGTGATTCCACTCAATATTACAAACATCATTACAAACGTTGTCGCAGTTAACCCGGGATTTAAGGTAGACTTTACGTGAGAGAGTAATATCAGGAACAGAAAAATCAAGATTAATTTTACACATGATGGCATTGTGGTCGGAAGTGCCAACAGGTACAAGAACGGAGGTTTCTACAACGCCAGGAATGTCTGTTAGTACTAGATCAAGACAATTTCCAGACATATGAGTAGGTCCTTGGATTAGCTGTTCACAACCAGATAAGTTTGCAAAATCCAATGCAGCAAGACCATTTCTATTAGTTGGAGAGACCGAGTTCAACCACTCTTGATGATGCGCATTGACATCACCAACAAAAATAAAGGACGATTTGACATCTACAGACTGTATTGAAGCCATGGCTGTTAAAAGGCAGTCATATATGTCATTGTTAACATCAGGATTTCTGTACAGGCTAAAAATGTAATGATTATGATATTTGCTGGAAACTTTAACTAACTGCATCTCATGGCATTTACAAATATGCTTAGTTAAGTGCTGAGCATTATACCCAGATCTAATATACAAGCTCATTCCACGAGCACGAGGAATAGAATCACGCCGAATAAGAACTGGTTTACCGAAGTTAGGCATAAGAAGTTCAGAATAATCTCTATAACCAGAGACAAGGGTTTCAGAACAAAAGACAATATCATAATCAACAGATGCCAATGTAAGATCCTTGATGTTCTTATAGAGACCACGAATATTGGAATAAAATACACGACAACTTGTAGCAGGTTGTCTGTGAGGACCGGGATTAACTTCTATATCACCGGACAAAAGTAGAAACAAAAACAGAAAAAGTTGAAAGCAATCCATATACAAATACATAAAGATGGATATAAACAGGTCGACCCAGACGGAGCCATCACATCTGGGTAAGGTATAAAACAAGCCCCAAAGACACCATATCCAGGGGGGAGCAGTAGCGGTGGATTTTATTTGTTTAGAAAAGACGAGAAACAGAAAAAGAATGCCAAATCTCCTGAAAATCCACCAGACTCAAAAGTCTTCCTCATTGGCCTGCTAACCACAGTGGGGGAAAAACAGGAGATTGCAGGAAAAGGAAGGAAAGTTGCTGTATAGCACCAAACAGCAGGGATGGATGAAAACGGACAATGGAAGACCTTGGTGCAGGCTATGGCAGCATCCTAAACATCCATCATGGTAAAATACCATAGGTTTGCTAGATGGCCGTTGACTAATATATACAGTAGTTCATCCGCCCTTTGACAGGTATTGCTTTTAGTCCTGCAGGGTGTCTAGCCACCCACCCTCCAAGTGAGGACCCGGAGGGGGAGCCGGTTTAGTCGCCGACAATCCGACCATGAAACAGGTAGTATCAGATTACATGTTACTGATAGCAGGAATACCTGACCTGACTGTTATCCCCTGTTTTTCTACAGGATTAACTTGGGTAATGTGAGTTCTAACTGACTGGGTATAGAAGGCTGCATGCACAAAACAAGGTATGAGGGATAGAGAACACAAAATAATCACACGGTAACAAGACACACGATCACGTTTATTGATGTACACACTTCTATAGTTTTCTTGATGATGATTAATATGAAGCATAAGAAGATATGAATACTCGTACAAGACAAATGATAGAATTGAATAACACTAGCATTAAGTGGATCTGGATGGAGCCTAGTCTCCCACTTCCAACGTTCAGGTATTAATCTTCTGATCACTGGCTTTATTCACAAGTTTTTATACTGGAGACCATAAATGTTACTTATAGATTCATATTCACTGTTAGATTTATCACTGGTAGCTCTGGTGCACAAGTAGTAGTTCACAGACTAGATTAGACACGCATATTTTAGAGTACGGGAATTCTAGTAACCTCAGGGGGGTACTGATCTAAGTTTTATATTCTTGTATCAGAAACACATAGAACGCAATTCAGTGGGCGAACATCAGATATCAGTAGGGTTTCACTTCTATGTAATAATATCTGGATATATGGGTAATTACGAGAGTTAATATCACCTGTTAATTAATAAACACTGATACGCTTAGCACTTCCTAATGGAATGGTTATATATGAATTATACTGGGGCAAAGATATAGCCACTTCATAGAAATATTAATAAGTGAGTCTCTAAATAGCACTGTAACACTGTAGCACTGATAGAGTGAATCTTGGGTAGTATTTGATTGGTCCTGGTTATCTTGCGTCCGTGATGTTGGGGGCTAACGACTGGTTCCGCGGCCGTCCAGATGGTCCATGTGTAGAAAGTTCTCAAGACGGATCTCTTAGCGATTGTTGCTGGTTACACTCTTATATACCCTCTGGTTTCTAGACCTGAATCACAGATATTAGGATCTTCCTGTCAATCTGGATCGGAATTAACGCCAAGCGCATCTCACGTCGATCGCTCAGCTTCCCGGTCTGTATGAAGGTTATAAGGTGTACGTAGATTTCTTTTACGTGGACAGATCCTTCTATCTAAATCTGCCACGGAGTCTGCCGGCTCTGGAACTCAATTCTCAGGAACAAACAATGATAGAGCTAGAGGTCAACACAAGGGACCAGCCACTGTTTGGTGTCTATCTTTCAACTCATTTTACTGGGGGCTGGAGCTCGGTTTATAGGTTCGGTTTTGGACCCTGTAGGCAATAGGGATCTCGAGTTTTGATGGACTTATTTGAGCTCTCAATTGATACGGGAACTAGGTAAGGTGGTGATTACTGTTGTGGCACATGGCTGTATGGAGCCTTCATAATGTGATATAACAGCCTTAGTAAGAGGTACTATTTTGGCTATACTGGAAGTATTTAGGGGAGAGAGACTGGATCTACTTTGCGAGGAGGTTTGGGACATCTTTGATAGGAGCGTCTCTCTTAGATTGCTCAGTCTTCATTCTATGGTATAGCTGAGGTGCTAATTTGGTTATCGGAGTATGCAAGAAAGGTTAATGGGTTATTGTGGGTTAATAGAGGTTAGTAAGGGTGTTAGTCATACATGGTTAGTTCATTGATAGGAAGAATTCCTGTGCTACCTGACAATGACCCGGAAGTCAAAACAGGGGTCAGGTGTACCTCCGCAGGGGTAGGGGTCTTCCTCCTCGGGTGGGTGAAAGGGGTAGGTGCGCGTCCTCTCTCTGTGATGGTCGTCTGGGCGGCTGTGGCTGGGGGCTTGCCATATTACAAGTGTTTGTAATAACCCTCTGTTTATGAGACAGATGTGGGTGTTCGTAATACCAAAACCGAAGGTGCCTTGATCAGCTGGTTTAATTGGTTGGGTTTTTAATTGCATGGTTTGTTGGATGTGGTGGAGACTGGGTTGCTAACTCTGCCACATTTATCTGGAAGTATGGCAATAGAGGTTAGTCACTGGTGAGGCGGCTAGCCTCGCACTGACGATCATTTGGTACAGGGTTGTGAATGGGTTGTGAGGGAATAGATGGCATGCAAAGGGTTAGTAAAGTTCTAATGGTGTTCCTTCCTACTGGGGGAAGGTAGGCTGGATAGGAGTATATATACAAAAGGTTTGAGAATGTTAGTAACGGAAAAGCTAAGGATATTCAGGGGGTATGGTGGAGAGGCTAGGTCAGGAGGGAGTCGAGGAGCGTGGGGGGTTAACGAGAGGGAGAGGGTTAAGGGGGGCTACGTGGAAGTTTGACCCTAAGGTCTCTGGGTGTAGGGGTGGCATTATGCTACAGTTGGTATCTTAGACTGGGGGTTAACGACAGGGAAGGTAGGTTAATCAAACGCTACCGGGGGATGAGCAATAGGTGGTGGTATATGAGTCTGGAAATTATAGAATCATGTGGACTGTGGGGAAGATGAGGTTAGCTGTAGGTGTGTGCTTGACTGTGGATAAAAGTAGAGAAAAACATAGTGTATTATTACTCGTCAATACGATGGGTTATGGACACTATTAGTTGACACGATTTCTTGCTGATCTAGTTGTCCTTGGGAACTGCGTTTTCTATGAAATATATACCAAAGAAAGCGGCAGTTCGTAGGGGTAGCTTCGTTATTGTTTCGTGGTAGATATGCGTCGAGACAATGGTAAAAGAGGGTTATCTATACAATCTCTGGTTGGGGTAAGAATTAGAGTTACTGCATGGTGGCTAACATCTTCAGTCATTACCTCTGTCTAGGTCTTATAGGAATAATGGTTATATATACAATGGTGTACCCGTGGGTATCATCGTGTACTTAATCTATGGGGGGGGGGGGGCAGTTTTTTTTACATAAGATTCCCTGGTTTGATGAACATGGAGTAGAATTGGGCAATACAGGAACAATGGAATTTCCTATACCATCTCGTCTGTGCAGGAATATAGTTACTGGATTGCTCGCGGCATCTTCAGTCGTGAGATCTGGCAAGATAGGGCAGGCGTAATGGTTACACGATGGTGTACCCGTGGGTATTATAGTTTCTTATCAATTATGACATGGAGGTAAACATATTACTTCTCGGATGGAAGAACATACATAGATTTATGGGGGCGGTTTGTCTTCAGAAACTTAGTCTGGCAAGACAAGGTATTTTAGGGTATGTTGATATTGATATCTTAACTTAGGGACAGGGCATGGGTGTATTAAATTAAGGTGTATTCATGTTCATCATCATGTAGGTAGAGTCTGGCGGGTAAGAGGTGTAGGACACGAGGGGTAGTGGATACGCGAGGTGGGGGAAGGGTCAGTGGTTAGAAGCGATAGGCAGGTGTGGTTTGGAGCTGCTTAGCCCTGCAGGCTTCGGCCTGTCTGAACTGGTTGGCTTGGTGCCTTCTCTCCTTCTTTCTTCTCTCACGCTGATCTATGGGGCATCTGCTCTCACCTGGTCCTTTCGTTCTGTGGGCCTTTCCTTCGGGTGTTTCTGTTCCCGTTTCTTTGTTGTTCTCGCTCGTGGCTTCCGTGGTGGGCTTCTCGTTCTGGGGCATTTTACTGACATTAGTCTGGATGTTGCTCTGGCTTGGGCTGTGGCTGCCAGGAATGCACTGTCAACCTTCTCAGGTTTCTCGCCTAACCAGTTGGTGTTTGGCCAGAACCCTGGGATTCCTGGAGCCTTTTATGATAACCTGCCAGCGCTAGACAGCAAGGCCACACCTGCTGGTATAGTTAAGGATAACCTGACTGCCCTTCACGTAGCAAGAAGAGCATTTACCATAGCGGAATCTAGTGAAAGGCTGACTAGAGCACTTCATCATAATGTGTGGGAAAGCGACCCTGGAGACCTACACTACGGAGATGATGTTTACTACAAGCGTCTAGACAGTAATAAGTGGCGCGGACCTGGTACAATAATAGGGAGAAATGGGGAGCAGTTTTTGGTGAAGCACGGTGGAATGTGTGTTAGGGTACACACATGTCGAATTGCCATGGCACCTACCAGTGTTGATACTGCTGCAGTGTCAAATGATGAGGATGTGCCTCATTCATCTCCCCATACTCTGGACGTACCTAGTGAATGTGGTAATGTGGTGCCTAGATTTGTATATTCAGACCTAGACTCGGATGATGACGAACATACTGGTAACATTGTTGATGTTGTGGATGATGGGGGTCAGGTTGCTGTGGAGGTCCCCCCCGGTAACATACGTCAGACAAATACCGGTGCAATTGCCTCTGGTGTGTCTGAATGTAATGTAGTGAAAGTTAAAGTGGGTCAAAGGATCAAGGGTATTGATAAAGCGAGTGGTGAGTGGATATCAGGCAAAATTGTTAATCGTGCTGGGAAGATGACTGGTAGATACCCCAACTGCTACAACATTAAGAGTGACAAAAATGGTAAAATTAATTGGATGGATCTGGACAGAGATCTTATGTCGTGGGAAACTGTGGACGGGGCGACAGAAATGCTTGTGTTTTTTAATACGGATGAAGTGGTGTGTGCTAAGGAAAGAGAAATTGAGAATTGGAGGAACAATTAGGTGGATGATATGGGTCAACGAGCCATATCTGTACGTTGTCACAGAAAAGCTGAAGGATGGGAAGACTATTGTGAAGGCACGTTTGGTGGCCAGGGGCTTTGAAGAGGACACTGTAAAGCTGCAGAAGAATTCTCCCACTTGCTCAAAGGAGGCGTCCGTTTGGCGATGGCCCTCGCCTCAGCTAATGGTTGGTTGTGCCACACCATGGATATACAAGCTGCGTACCTACAAGGGAACACTATAGAGTGTGAAGTGTACCTGCGACCTCCTCCCGAGTTCGACAATGGTTTATTGTGGCGTCTGCGGAAGACTGTGTATGGTTTGTGCGATACGGTCAGGCAATGGTACATGAGGGTGAAGGACCAGCTGATATGTCTAGGTGCCAAAATCATATCCCTGGACCCTGCATTATTTTCGTGGAGTCGAAGTGGTGGAACAGAGGGTATCATTTGCATATATGTGGATGACTTCTTGTGGGCTGGTACTGTGAATTTTGTGCAGCAAGTCATAAACCAGTTGCGCAGGACCTTCCAGGTCGGGACTTCAGATTCCAAGTGCTTTAAGTATGTGGGGCTCAACGTAGTTACCACAGAGGATGGTAGTGTCACAATCGACCAGTTTCAGTATGGAGCATCATTGACTCCGGTTACACTTAGCAAGCGTCGAGCATTAGAGAAGACTAGTGATTTGTCAGACCAGGAGACAACGAAATATCGTGCATTGATCGGGCAACTGAATTGGATGGCTACTCACACTCGCCCAGATATAGCGTTCGATGTGTGCGAACTGAGTGTTTCACTTCCAAA
Source organism: Paralithodes platypus (assembly GCA_032716605.1). Taxonomy (NCBI): domain Eukaryota; kingdom Metazoa; phylum Arthropoda; class Malacostraca; order Decapoda; family Lithodidae; genus Paralithodes; species Paralithodes platypus. The sequence goes on from CM064481.1 coordinate 15,780,243, forward strand.
GGCTACGGTGTCTGACATAAATAAGACTAAATAAGGTGATTGGGCGTGTGAAATCGGATAATGTACGATTATTTATTCCGAAGATTGGACCTTTAGATGAGTGCCACATTGAGTGCTATGCTGACGCATCATTATCCAACCTGCAGGGCCATGGGTCTCAAGGAGGCTTTATCATCTTTCTGTGCGACACTGATAATGTGAGAGGCCCTATTTACTGGCAATCAAGGAAGGTTCGACGGGTGGTCAAGTCAACTCTTGCTGCGGAGACCGTGGCACTTTTGGATGGTGCTAGTACTGCTGTGTATGTGGCGAGTATTCTGCAGGAGATCTCCGGATGTAGGAGTATTCCTATCAAGTGTTTTGTAGACAACCGTAGCCTAGTGGAAGCCCTATACTCCTATAAATTGGTGGACGACAAGCGTCTGCGAATTGATATATCAGTGCTTAGAGATATGTTGGAAAAAGGGGAATTAAAGGAGGTAACATGGGTGGAAACATCAAAACAACTGGCAGACTGCCTTACCAAGAAGGGCGCGTCGACGGAGCGGCTGCGGGAGGCAGTCAGTCGGGATTAGGTGTTGCCTGTAAGCAGCAACATGTAAGAAATGTAAATATGTACATTGGCGAACTTACGAATGTACATAGTTATATGTACTTAAGGGGACCCAAAAATAAAATAAAATAAAATAGAGAGTGTGTTAATATATTAGCAGAGTCACGCCAAAGTGGCGCAGGTTGACTGGCTCGACTTGCACTAAGCTCGTCCGCCTAGAGCCAATGGCAGGCCGCCGAGTCGTAGGCTGGCTGATGACGTCATCGGCTGGATGTACGTATGGTTGGCTGTTCTATGCGGACGACCGGGAGTTGTCTCCAAGATTTCAGTGAGTGCGGTTCCTTCCGTGTATCTATTAACATTACCCAAGGGCCTCATCATCGGCAACCTAGAGACCTTCGACGACGAAATCTCTCCTACACCTACCATCACGCCCCAGCCTGTAGGCTACTTCCAACCATTCCTGAGGAATTAACCAGCACCCAACATCATCAGCTCCTGGAAATCCTCTATGAATTCGCGGACGTCTTCGCTCAAAGCCCTACTGAGATCGGGCAGACTAGGGCCTTGGAGCACCCGATCCACACCACGGGATCTCCCATCCGTCAACCCTCCAGAAGGAAGAACCCCTTGCAAAGGCAAGAAGAGGAATGCCAGGTGCAAGGAATGCTGGACTTTGGAATAGCCACACCTTCGATCAGCCCATGGTCGTCCCCCATCGTGTTGGTCAAGAAAAAGGACGGGTCCACAAGATTCTGCGTGGACTATTGTCGCCTTAACGACGCCACGATAAAGGACGCCACACTCTTACCAAGGATAGACGACTCCTTCGACTCCTTGCATGGCTCCAGATGGTTCACCACCCTGGACCTGCAGGCTGGATACTGGCAGAAAGAGCACCAGCAGAAGACTGCATTCTCGACCAGTGGGGGAAACCTGTACAAATTTAACGCACTCCCCTTTGGTCTCTGCAACGGGCCTGCCACCTTCTCATGCCTGATGGAATCCATGCTCAAAGGCCTCACCTGGGAGATCTGCCTGGCGTACATGGACGACATGATCATATATTGCAGGACCTGGGAGGAACACCTGCAAAGACTACGGCAGGTGCTGGAGCGGATACGAGCAGCCGGACTCAAGCTAAAGCCCACAAAATGTTCGGTACCTCGTACCTCCGTCGGGTTCCTTGGCCGAGGGCATCTCACCCGACCCGAAAAAACTCTCCGCTATCGCAGCACAAACACCCCCTCGCACTGTCAAGGGCGTCCGTTCATTCCTGGGACTCGCCACATACTACTGGAGATTCGTGAAGAATTTTGCAGCCATTGCACGCCCTCTTCACGAGCTCACCAAGAAGGACGAGCCTTTTGAATGAACCAAGGAAAGGGACCAAGCTTTCAATACACTCACACAACATGTCATCCAAGCCCCTACAGTAGCCTTTCCGGATTATACCCAACCCTTCCGCCTGTCCCGACGTGTCCCTCTACGCAATAGGAAATGTTTTCGCTCAGGTACAGGACGAAAGGAAACATATAATAGCCTGCGCCAGTGCCACTCTGAACGCTGCCCAACGTAACTATGCTCCCACCAAAAGAGAGTGCCTAGGTGTCATCTGGGCCCTAAATAACTTCCAGTCTTTCCTCGTGGGGACCAATGTCGACGTAATTACTGACCACCAATCCCTTCAGTGGTTACGGCTATCAGAGACGACCTGTGCCCTCCTCGTCCGCTGGTGGGAAACCCTGCAGGAATTAGACTTCGAAATCCACTACAGGCGCGGGAAGTTGCATACCAACGCCGACGCCCTCTCCCGCCTACCAGTCACATTAACAGAAATAAACAGCATAGTCACCCCATCAACTACATCACAGAAAACGAGACCATATCAGCCCAAAGAAAACGACACCCCCCTCTCTCCTAACATAATGGCTGACTAAGATAAAACCAAAGTGGATCCCTAAAGACGTCTTCTACCACTTACATCGGATAGGCGATCAACTCAACACTGATTCCGGCCACATATCGGTCGACTCCCACACAGCCCAAGACATTTTCCTGATCATACACGAGGGAAACGGAATCCTCCTAGGGCAATCCAAAATGTTGCAGGTATTTCAAGAAGTATATAATTATTGTAATGAGATGAGAATGGTGAGATGGATGTGTGGGGCCAGGATGCAGGATAGAATAACAAGTGATGAGCTGAGGAGACATTTAGGTATAAAGAGTATTAGCGAAGAGATGTGTACAAGTAGACTGGACATGTGGAGAGAATGGATGAACAAAATTGGGTGAAAAGATGCAGGTCTGTGATTGTGGAGGGAGCTGCACCAAGGGGTGGACCGAATAACCTGACGCGTCTGTGGCGATCCAGACCGTCGGAGGAGGAGTTTTCCAAGTCAAAGAGGAAGGTAATACTTCTGGCTTCGCCCAAGCCGCCAGCAGGTTGTGGATTAATTTCGGGATTCGCCATAGTGTTTCCGCCAGCAACAGCGGAAAACACTCGTTTCCCTACAAAAGAAGCCTTTTCACCTTTAGACGACCTAACGGAACCGTCAACCTTATCCAGTTGAGTGACCCCACCAGAGACTCCCAAATTCTCCTCGTGGTGATCAGAGAATGGAGAAACCGAAAGTTTCTTGCGAAATCTCTGTCGATTGTCCGCACTCTGACTCAGAGAGAGTAACTCGGTGTCCCAGAGTAGACCCACCCACTGGATGGCCCTTGTGGGGTTCAAGTTGGACTTCGCCAAGTTCACTTTGAACCCCAGGGCAGTGACATGAGACATTACCTGATGTACATGTTGAAGGCAAGCAATTTTGGAATGAGCTACTATTAACCAATCATCTAGGTACCGTAATACCATGATCCCTTGTTTGAGCAATGGTAGCAAAGCCTGTCGGACTAACTTTGTGAAAATACAAGGTGCTAGATTGAGACCAAAGGGCATCCTTTGAAACACAAACGCCTGATTCCCTTGGTGCAAGGCCAGGTACTTTTGAAAGCATTTGTTTATAGGGACATGCCAGTAGGCATCTGTCAGATCTATGGAACACATCCAACCTTGTGGCGGCAGTGTCAGCTTTATCTGATTCACAGTCAGCATCCTGAATGACTCATTGTGAATGAAAAGGTTCAGAGAAGACAAGTCGATGAACGGTCTCATCTGAACGGTGTCCCTTTTCGGCACCAGGAATATTCGGGAAGTGAACACGGGCTGATTGGATGGAATGGGGACAATGATCTGCTTGAGCGCCATCTCCCGGATATTGGATCCCACCTCTAAAGAAACACGATTGAACTCTTGGGGGATACGTAAACGAGGTTGCTGGGACCATCTCCACGAGAGACCTTTGCGGACCACTGTCCTTGCCCATGTGTTGCGGGGCCATGCCCGGTAACAAGCCCGAAAGCTGCCATTCACCAGACTGGTGTTGTCTGGCAGAGCTACAATCGGATCCAACTCGCCATTTCGCGGCGTGGGAGTGAGAAAGCTGCGTGGTGTCTCAGTTTTTTTATTTGGAGGATTGTGACTCTGACTGACTGGGAGGGGTACGAGAGGCTTTGCTATCATTGCCGCCTGACCTATTCTTGGACTGTCCCCTGAACACCTTCCCTTTTCCCCTGGACTGACCGTGGCCCCTAGCTGTGCCACTGGTTCCAGGGGTTGTTTGAGTCTTAGCTGACTGCGGTGACTGAAACTGGCCACGAAATGGACTCTTTAAGAGAATTTAGGTTTAAATGCTGGCTCACTCTTCGACTTGGAAGCAGTGGCACGGCTAGAGTCCAGCAAACAATTTACTGTGCGCCAGGCATCTGTGGAGGCAAGAGTTTTGGTAAATACAGCAGACAAAATTAATCTTCTACTTATCTCCACAGGCAGCCTTTTAACCAGATACACTCTTAGATCTTGACGCACCCTCACAGCCTCAAAGAGAGCCATGCGGATGTCACCAAGGGACTGAATCGAGTTCCGGAGTAAGAGGCGCCTAGTGAGAGATAGCGCCTTGTGAGTACTAGAATCAGTGACCGACTCAGTCGTCCTGGCTAATGATGCCGCAAGCTGACGGCTGAGTAGGTACTGAGATAAAAGCCTCCAGGCTTTCTGCCTCATTTTATAATCTTTATCAAGTTGTAACAGGGTAGGAGAACTAAAGGGATCTACTAGTTGGCCCAACAAAAGTTTAGGAGCACTCAGAAAGTCAAGCATATTTTGAGGTACTCCTTCCGCCTTGCCTACAGGCATAGAGAACCAATGGTTGTCCTCCGGCGAAAGCTGATGACTGCTTTTGTACGTAATAGAGCTGGCAAACAGCTGGGCCTCTTGTCCCCATGCAGCCCACGGCCCAGACTCCCCACCGTCAATGTGAATGACCGGAATACCTGAATTGTCCCTCTGCCGGGTTGTGTTAAGTGCCTGGGGTCATACCCTGCAAAATGTTAACGTCACTTAAACCGTCAGACTTTGACCAATCAGAAAAAAAAATTCACAGAGGATGTCAGAGGGAGAGCCAGGGACTGCGAGAAGACAAAATACTCAGGACTATATAAACTCAGAATATCTTTGATGACAAAGTCTAACACATCACCGGTTTGGTTCTTGGCCTCACTCCTCTCAATGAACCAAATTTCCGGTACAGGAATCTCACCTGCTACCGTCGGCTGCGCGACCTTGGGACGAGTGGGCTTAAGGGGACCGCCCAGTATTTACTAGGGGGGTGACTCTGAGCTTTGTCCGATTTTAATGAGATTTCGCACACTTATAGAGGATAATGGAAGGAAAAAAAAAAAAATCTCTCTAGGTCAATTAGTTCCTGAATTGGGGTGGAAATTAGTTCGAAAATACAAACAAAATTCCGACGTTGATAGGCTTGAAACTCAAGCACTGTACAATCTTTTCAGAGTGATCAGACAACACAGGACAGGTGGTTTTACAACTCTCTCGGCTCATTTGTTTTATTTTTGATCTAATTGCGGAATTAGGTGACTAGAAAATTAGGTAATTATTTTGTACTCGGCAGTTAGCTACCTATGCCAAGGGGCTGTGTCTCAATAAGTTGGAAATGCAAATAAAGGGCGCAAGAGATTTATGGAGCATTAAACACGCTTTCCAACGGTATAAGTAGCCTACCATCCTTATACGATCAGTAGTTACTGAGTTATTGTCGATCAAAGGTCGAAAACTTAAATTTCAAGAAAAAGGCTTGTAAAGTTCAATGATGTCTTCACTCCAGTCTAATTTCATATAACGTAGTATAAATGTTCTCTATTTCAGTTTTAGGCATTTATATAATATTCATATATTTATATATAAGCTTTCCACTAATATTTAGCACCTGGTAATTTTTTCAATGTACAGACATACCACGACCCCCCCCCCCCCCACCCCATATTTGTCCCGTTGCGGGGTGCTTCGGCGCCCGCGAAAGTTTGAAATAACATAGTTTATGACTTGGAGAAGGCCTATGACAGAGTGGATAGAGAAGGTTTGTGGAAAGTACTTAGAATATACAGAGTAGATAGCAAGTTGCTGAAAGCAGTGAAGAGCATGTATGAGGGTGCAAAGGCGGCAGTACGTGTGGAGAGTGAGCAGAGCGAGTTCTTTGACCTCAATGTTGGTTTGAAACAGGAGTGTGTGATGTGGTTGTTTACTGTATATAGGGATGGAGTCATGAAAGAAATACTATCAAGAGCAATGGATGTTGGTGTATCGCTGAAAAGGGAGGGAATTGAGTGGAAGCTACCTATACTGCTGTTTGTGGATGATACAGTTCTGATGAGTGATAATGAATGGGAGTTGCAGGGTCTGGTAAATGAGTTTGGAACAGTGTGCGAAAAACGGAATTTGAAGGTAAATGCAGGGAAGAGCAAGGTTATGGTCTTCGAAAGGGGTGAAGTCACAGAGTGTGAGGTGAAGCTGAACGGTCAGGCTATGGAGATCGTCAACTCTTTTAAGTATCTGGGCAGTGTGTTGAGTAAAGATGGGACTATGGATGAAGAAGTGAGGGAGAGGGTACAACAGGGGAAGAGGGTTGTAGGAACGCTGAAAACAGTAACAAGAAATAGGGTGGTCAGTATGGAAGTGAAGAAGTCCTTGCATGACAGTGTGGTAATCCCGACACTGACTTACGGAAGCGAAGCATGGACGTTGGTTGAGAGACTCAGACCAAGAGTGAGAGCAGTGGAAATGAATTACTTAAGAAGTGCGTGCGGAGTTACATGGAGGGATAGACAGACTAATGAGGAAGTAAGAAGGAGGTGTGGTGTGGAGGTAGATGTGCTGGAAAGTGTGAAAAGGAACAACTTTAGATGGTTCGGCCATATGGAACGTATGGAAAGTGAGAGAATGACTAAGAGGGTGTACGAGAGCGAGATGGAGGGACAGAGAGGGAGAGGTAGACCGAAAGAGAGGTGGAAGGATGGAGTGAGGAAGTATATGAACGAAGGCGGTGCTGGTTGGGGGGAGGGGCGTCGACTGACTAGGGACAGAGGTGCATGGGGCGGTTCGTTCGTGGCCACCCCTTCGGGGATCACGGCATCGGGCAATAGATAGATAGATAGATGACCAATTTCCCGTTGTTATTTTGCCTTGGGAGTTGCCACACTGACAGATGACTGACGTACATTGATGTTTCTGGGTTCAGCTAAATATTCCAATTTTAATCGATTATCACCCTCCAACACTGGGCGGTCCCCTTAATGACTGTCCAGGACATATCAGGGCCATATAAGAGGGGCATAGGGCCCCTCTTAGAAGGCACTGAATGATCAAGGGGAGGTGGAATTAAATCCGCTAATAAGTTTAACTTTGAAGGTAGAAGAGAAGCGGTAACAGGCGTAGGATCCGCCGGATTGACAGTGACAGGGGGAGGTTGAATGTTAACTTGGGGTCGAACTTGCACTTGCCCTAGAGGTCGCACCGCCGGGGCTACAGGTGTTGATACCTTAACTTGTCGTTCTTTCTTAACTGACTTGACAAAATCTAGCCATTCCTGAAACTGTTCATTATAGTCACTTTAAATCCACCTTCCTGGCCAGATGCTGTCGTAGGGCGAGAAAATTCCGAGCCCTGCGTTCCAGAGGGTGAAGGAGATCGACGTTGGCCAGACGGGATTTCCTCCATGTCTGCTAAATATTGTTGCAGATGTGTGACACCCGGTGCCCGGGCTTGGGAGGCTGGTAAAGCCTCCGACCGAGTCTCGCCAGTCTGGGCAGCAGTGTCAAGTGTCCTTGTTCGCGATACAGGAACGCCGGGCAGAAGGTCCTAACCCAAATAGAGATCAGGTATAGGGGAGGTTTCCATGTGTTCAGCGACAGAATCTTCAAACTGCTCAGAGGGATAGGAGATACTGTATCATCATCTTGTCTGCTATAAGGGACACTGCTACTTCGATTGGGCGGGTGCCCAACCCCGAAAGGGGTTGAAATAGGGGAGCTATCCCCCCGCCAAAGGCGGCTTTCTAGGGCCTTTCCTAGCTGATGCTGAGAGGATTGGGTTCTAGTCATATGGTGATGGGCTGGTCTAACAGAGTGAGAGCTGAGCAATCTCTGCCATACCCATAGCTTACTCTGACTGTTCCTTTAACTTATATATTTTCTAGATCTCAAGTGACGGCGTCTCTTCCGTGGATTGACCTCCCAATCTACCAAGATTGGAAGCCAAATTGTCACATTTTTCCCTTGCCCCTCAGCTTTCTCTTTATAATTGCTGAGGGGCACAGGGCCCTGGGTGGAGCTTTGGTTTCCCGGGCGTTTCCGCGCCCTCCTCAGCTCCCCGCCATGGAGTGGCTTCGGTCACCCAGGCTTTATTGTGGTCGGCAGGGAGGGTTCTGTGGGGGCGCTCGGTTATGGCCTTGGAATTGCTCAGGGCCTTGGGGCTGTTCGGCCAGGCAGCTTGGGGAACAACAACAACAACAACAACCCCAAGTACCGGAATAACGGGAGGCGCTGGCGTGCCATCCGTCGGGGGATCATAAACTGAGGTGTGGGGCCTATAACATTTGCATCCGTGTCTTGAGAGAGATTCCGGCGGGAAGAAGGTACACATTCCGGTGTGACTGAGGTCTGAGACTTCGAGAGCTTCTTCGTAGATGACCGCTTGGAGGATCTCTTCATGTCCTTTGACTTGTCATCGCCTTGTACAGTACCAGGGCGGCAGCGAAGTCAGGACGGTGCTTTTTGGGCTCTTGTAGCCGAAGAGGTGATGAAGACCTATGTTTCTCCAGAGCGGAACGAGACCTATAACGCCAGAAGGTCGGAGCAGACTACCCCGGCGCAGGCCCATCAGAGGTCCTGGGTCTCTTGGAGAGGCGGGAGGGAGCATCACGACCGCTAAAGTCATCTGAATGTTTCGAACTTGACTTTTTCACTTTAGAACCGCTGGCTACATATGAAGAAGGCAGTGTCTTTAATAAATTGTCTAATAAGGGATCATCCAATTGTAGAGATTTATGGGTTACATTTTTACAGTACAGCACAAAAATGGATTTGATATTAAGCAATATTGTCTTACATTTGCTGTCGGAGTGAGTTAGGAAGCCATTGCGTAACACTGAACATTGTGGGCATGTTTTCGAGAGCCACTGACCCCTGGACCTGTCGAGACAGGTCACACATGTGACATTTCACGCACAATTTGTGTCCAATGACAGAGATGTTCGAACAACCAGAGCCAGAACAAAAGGTAAACCCACTGTAATCCATCGCTCCCTCCCACCGGGAGGTTGCAAATCCTCCTAGGTGTCCCGGGTGGTAACTTGGCTACCGCACCTGAGGGTTGAAAAATTCAAGAATCAATGCTCATAGGGACATATTATAAGTTTGACTCCTGTAAGGAGATAAAGAAAACCTAATATTTAGTAGTGGCCCCGTAATCATTGACGAACATGCCTATTACATAAGGCATCCTCTTCAAACACTAATCCGCCGTAGTTTGAATCTACCGCGCAGAACATTTAAAATCTGAGGAGCCTTCATCATGAGCGCACGCGACCTCACTCATGGCTTCAGTCATTATGAATTGGGTTCTCACTACGAAAAAACTTCGTAAAAAATAAAAACAAAAAGAAAATAAGAATAACTATCCAATAAGCTTTCCATCATATCGTGGATGTACTTGTGTGGATCTTTGACCAGACGCTGATTCAGGCGTCATTCTTCCTTCACTGACTGACATATCAAGTAAACCAAAATCCTTAATACATCAACGAATGGCAAGGGGATGGTCGGGAGGGCCCCAGTCATCAATGATTACGGGGCCACTACTAAATATTAGGTTTTCTTTATCTCCTTACAGGAGTCAAACCTATAATTTATTAGTGGCCCCTCCATCATTGACGAACATGCCTGATTTCTTTGGAGGGGGACATTCGTAATCATATCATAACTCTAGAAAAGCAGATAATCAAACAACCACATAGTATTCTTACTTTGAAAATATATTTACACATGGCGCAGACCATATATATACAAAAAAGGGGTTCAAGCAGGTGCGTGCTTCAAAGAAGCCTGCTTGACAAAAAGGGGTAACTCTGGAGATTCTGTGAACAGATCTGTAGTTACAAAGGCACCCCACTCAACGAGTGGTGACTAAAATAACAAGTTATAAGTTTACATGTGCACATATAACACCATAATATTCGTGGAAATATTTTGCAAAATATCTCCACTGTATACTAAATTGCTTCCACAGCTAAAACTACTATAACAACCCTGTTGTTTGTACTAACATTGTACTAGCACAATTTCTCGCCCTGAATAGAACAGAGAAATTTTCATATCACATTATACATAATTTGTATCACAGCTCTTACACTCCGGCGGGGTCTAGGGTGTCCTATGTCACACTGACTGCACCCCCCCCCCCCCCTCTTTTCCTTGAAAGTAAACAAAAGTGACTGAAGGGCCACCTAGACCCTCTGCCTTAAAGCTATACATGGTAAGGAAGGTTTGTCTAGAGCAACTGACAAGTATCTAGTCAAAAACGTATGATTAGAAGCCCACAAATGTGTGGACGTAATATCTTCTACTGAAAAGTTCTTCAGGAAACGTAAAGAGGCTGCCCATTTGCGTAAATCGTGGGCCCTACCCACAACGCCGGGATTACTCTCTTTAATGACTTCGACCAAAAGAGAAGCCAATCTCCGTTTCAGTAAGCGTTTACCCGTACTTGCTACCCACAAAGCACCTTGGGGGTTTAGAGGAGCTACTCTCAAATATTTGGTTAGAGCTTGCACTGGACATAGATTATGGTGCACCTTTCCCCTTTTTAACGCCGGCACAGTGAACTCTGAAAACACGTGTGCACTGTGCTCATTCTTGGCTACAAAACCTGGGGAAGGTGCAATGTGAATACATTCATTAAGTCTACCAAACCTAAGGCAATTAGGTGTGTTGCTCATCGCCGCCAGCTCAGACACCCTGTTCCCGGTGGCCAAAGCCAAAAGGAATACCGCCTTTTTTAAGAGTAATGCAAAATCTGCAGTATTTTGGTACAGACGAGAGTGAAGTAAAGACAATGCCTTGTCCAGAGACCAAGTAGGCATGAGCTGACGGGGAGGTGGGCGGAGTTTAAAACATGCTCTCATAAAACCTGTTTCCTCCGCTACCGGTATGGAGAGACCTGTAAGGTCTAAAAAGGGCACTCTAATCGCAGTTAAGTGATTTTTTAACGTTACCACAGATAAACGTATCTGCTCAAACAGATAATTCAAATAATTAAAAACTAACGCCACTGAGGGCACAGTCTGTTCTGTTCGAATGATCCAAGAAGTAAAGGCTTGCCAATGTGATTGATACTGCCGTTTTGTAGGTTGAGTATATTGATTTATTAATTTATTGGTCACATCTCTACCATATGGTGCTAGCCACTTGGCCTCCTGAATGTCCATAATGCAAAAGTCAGCGAGGTCGCTAGGTTGCCAATCGTGTCTAAGTGGAAATACTCGACCGGGAGCGACACCGGGTGCGGGCACCACGTCTTTAATTGCTGGTACCATAACTGCGCCGGCCACAGGGGCGCAATTAGCGAGACTAAGCCTCGATAATCTCGTAGTTTGTTCACTACGTGGCACATGAGTGACGCGTCTGGCGGCGGAAACAGATAGATGGAGCTCCATCTGTTCCAGTCTGTCACTAGGGCGTCTGGCCCCCCCTGCCGGCGTTCTCGTCCGGCGGGTGAGGTATAGAGAGAGTTTGTGAGTCTCCTCGGATGCAAACAGATCCACTTGTGGATGGTAGAGCTCTGCAATCATTAGGTTGAAAATGGGTTGCTTGAGCTCCCATTCTACTGTCGTGCTCTGTCTCCGGGACAGAGCGTCTGCCCAGACGTTTGCTATGCCTGGGAGATAAGATGCGTAAAGATAAATGTCTAGTCTGTTGGCTAGAGTAAAAATCTCTTCCGACACGTTTAGCAACTTCCGTGATCTCGTTGACCCCTGTTTCTGAATGCAGTGAACCGCATTCAGATTGTCCATTCTGAAGGCGACCGACTTGCCCCGTAAAGTAGAGCCGTGAGCCTGAAGGAAATACAAGGGGACTAGTAATTCTTTGACATTGATGTGGGAGATTTCTAAGTGGGACCAAAGCCCCTGACCCTGGTGCCCCTGGTTTGACTGAAAACCCCAACCTATTGTGCCTGACGCATCCGTGTCTACCCATACCGTTGGCGGAGGAGAGGTCCATGACATTACTGAGTGCAACATTTCCCTCTTCGCCCAGACCGCTAGTAAGGTGTGGATTAATTTTGGTATGGGCCATAATTTTCCCGCCGGTAAGAGTGGGAAATATTTGTTGCCCTCCAATATTAACCGTTTTACTTTCAACCGGCCCAACATTACAGTTAGTTGAATCCAGTTGAGAGAGCCGACCAGAGACTCCCATATTCTCTGTGTCGTAGTCAGACTGTGAAGAAACATGAACAGTTTCCTGCGAAACCTGTTTCGATTGTCCACACTCTGACTCAGAGTGAGAGCAGCTGTGTCCCAAACCAGCCCTATCCACTGAACTACTCGTGAGGGAACAAGGTTTGACTTTACCAGATTTACCTTGAACCCTAGAGTTTTGACATGATTTAAGGTTATGTTGACATGTTTGATGCATAATTGCTCTGTCTCTGCCACCACCAGCCAGTCGTCTAGGTACCTCAAAATTCTGATGCCTTGCTTTAACAATGGCATCAGGGCTTGCCGGACTAATTTCGTGAATAATCGAGGTGCCAGGTTCAAACCGAATGGCATCCTCTGAAAAACAAAATTTTGATGCCTGATACGTAAGGCCAGAAACCTTTGAAATCTTTTGTTTACCGATACGTGCCAATAAGCGTCTGTCAGGTTTAGGGAACACATCCAACCTCCCGGCGGAAGTGTTAGCCTGATTTGGTGTACTGTTAACATTCGGAATGACTCGTTGTGAATGTGAAGGTTCAGATACGACAGGTCTACGACCGGTCTCATCTGAACACTGTCCCTTTTGGGAACCAAAAATAGCTTGGACGTGAATACTGGGTAATTTGGAGGGACCGGGATGATGACATTCTTGGCAATCATTTCCTGGACCAGTGACTCCACCTCTAAAGAAACTAGATTCGCCGTTGTCGGCTGACGTAAGCGAGGTCGCTGGAGCCACTGCCAAGTGATGCCTTTGCGTGCCACCATCCGTGCCCAAGTGTTTAACGGCCATGCTTGGTGACACGTTCGGAACGACCCAGTTAGCAGACAAGGGTTCGCCGGCTGTACTACCCTCGGATCCACCGGCCTTGAGACTGGCACCGGGAGCGAGAGAGACTTTAGTTTTTTTATGGTGGTGGATTTGGTGGTGGAGGACGCTTCGCCGGCTGGCTGGCGTTGGCAGAAGACGGGCCCTGACCTGGCTTATTATAGCCGCGTCCTCTCTGACCTGAAAACCTACCCTGTCTATGCCTGTACTGACCTTGAGGGGAGGAGGACTGAGGCGGATGAAAGGGCTTAGATCCCCCCGGCTGAGCCTTAGCGACTGGCTTGGGTTTGGGGAAGTTAAAGGCAGGTTTCTTAGAAAGGGTGGGACTATGTTTAAAGGCCTGAACCATATTAAAAACTGTGCGCCACACTTCAGGGGACATTAAAGAGGGAGTGAGCACTGGTGACATGACCACCTGATTCGCGATGCGATCAGGCAGCTTCCGGACCAAGGACATTCTGAGATCTTGTCTCGCTCGTACCGCCTCAAGCAAGGCCGTGCGTATGTCACCCAATGATTGGATTGACGACTGAAGAAGCAGTCGCCGGGACAGTTCAACCGATCTTCTGGCATCCGCGTCTGCGATTGCCTGAGTGGACCGGAGCAATGACTTTGCTACCTGTTGTGACACTATGTATTGGGAGAACAGGCGAAAAGCTTTCCCCCGTAGCCTAAATTCTCGGTCTAGGTGAGTTGGGGTAGGGGTAGTGAAAGGGTCTTTTAGTTCACAAAGATTAATTTTAGGGGCAGCTAAGAAAGCAAACAAAGCTGAAGGGACTCCTCCGGCAGAACACACTGGCATGGAGAACCAAGAATGAGTATCTTGAGGGATCTGGTGGGAAGTTTTGGAAGTAAATGTGGTCGCAAAGTTTTGAGCCTCTGTCTCCCATTCCACCCAAGGTCCTGGACCCAACTGCCCCACCTTCAAGACTGGATTAGCGGCTGCGTCTGTGACGGTTTGCAAATCGAGTTCTGGAGTGAGAGCTGACAGTATCTTAATGTCATTAAACCCATCATGCTTAGACCAGTCAGAAAACAATTTTGAAGCTGAGGCAGAGGGTAAAGCAGGCTTAGCAGTATAAACAAAATAGTCCTGGTGATAATAACTAGGTATAGCCTTGATATTGACATCTAGTACATTCCCCAAAGTATCCAAGGCCCGTAATTTCTTAGATTTATTGCCTTGGATGACCCACTCTTGCGGCACTGGGAGTTCCCCTGACAAGGTAGGTTGGGCTAGCTCTGGCTTAGTGGGGTTCAAAAGGACCCATGACTCGTCTGGGCCGTAAAGCAAGGGCATAGCTACCTTTCTGAGAGGAGCTTTGTCTAAAGGGGGCGGATTGACATCCGTTATCACCCTTACATTCGAAGTGGTCAATGCCGCCGTAGCAGGCCTAGTGACCCCCGATGGTGACATAGAGGGAGGGTGAGGGATCTGAGTCAAAGCAATAGAAGTCATCAGAGGCCGTACCGTAGAGCTTGTTGTGGGGGCAATGCTCATAGGGACATATACTAGGCTGGAAAAGCTAAAATTACAATTCCACGTTAACCCTTCTTGCCCGGGCTGCATTTCTAAATGTTGATAGTTTTACCCGGGCGATCTGGCCAAAAAACGTTGTATGTAAACATAGGCCTATTTTTGTTAATTTAATAGCTAAAGAATTCACACAAATCTAGCCCTTAGCCCATAGCCCTTACTTGTATCTGTAGACTGCCGTTGAGTAGAGCTCTCTAGGTCAACTGGTTCAGGTGTGATGACGATTTCCGTGGAGAGAGTTTTGCTGCGTATTTAGCCATATTGGACACTTTGGAAGACTAATTTTCGCTATAACTGGTAATGGCTGACAAGGTCGGACTGATAAGCGATGTAGTTGAGGCTTGGTGGCGCTACAAACATTTCGCCGCGTGGCTTTCAAAGCACGCTAAGGACGCTTTCAAGCATACAGATTTTAAAATGCTGCCCGGGCTCCGGGCTTTCGCAACTTGCGGCATTTAAAATGCTGCCCGGGCAGGAAGGGTTAAAAAGAAAAAATAACTGAACTGACACTAGACAATCTTAGTTCCCCTTACGTTAAGTATCATTCCAGATGTTACTTGAGTCTTGCGTAACATACCAAATGTTACTTGAGTAATAACTTCTTACCAAAGTGACCAACACTAACCTAATCCCATCTAATTAAGAACTTGGTTCCCGGCGACCAACGCCTACGGAATCCAACGTCCTTCAAATCCCGGCAACCAACACCAGAAATAAAGCTACACACTTTACTGAGATGCTCAAGATAGGAAGTGGTGAGTTCGTATTCGGCTCAGCCTATACCCGGCGGAAGTGGCTCCCCACTATTAAAACAGGCATGCGTTCTTAGTAGGCCCAAACTACGAACGTATTCTGCTAGACCTTGAGGCGAAAATGTCCTGTGGGCGACGGCCAAGCCGGGGACCACAATAGACAAAGTGAAGTAAAATTTTGCCTCCCGAAAATTTACCACCCCCGGCAAAACTAGACAGAAATATTTCGACCAATTTTGTGCCAAACAAAGACAACCCGAAATCAACATAGCTCTAGACACTTCCGGAAATTTCCAGGCGGGAAAACCGCATGAAGTGACTAGAGGCACGTTGTCACAAGTCTTACTTAATAAATCCCGCCGGAAGGGCCAAACCTCCCCAGCTACTAGATTTCACAACGTGCACATATTATGTCATGGTTATCTATCTATCTATCTATCGCCCGACGCCGTGATCCCCGAAGGGGTGGCCACGAACAAACCGCCCCCATGCACCTCTGTCCCCAGTCAGTCGACGTCTCTCCCACCAACCAGCACCGCCTTCGTTCATATACTTCCTCACTCCATCCTTCCACCTCTCTTTCGGTCTACCTCTCCCTCTCTGTCCCTTCACCTCGCTCTCGTTATACATTAATCAATCACTAAATAATAACACATCCTAGCCATAACTAAAAAACCTACAGGAGGCCAACTAGACAGGGGCAGGTGGCAGAATATCATAAAAGCACAAACCTGGAGTCCAGCGAAGTCCTCCAACACCCATCACGTAGTAACAGGAACGTAGGCTGAAAAGCGTCATGAACAAGTACCAAGTCCCTCACTAAGTGAGACAACTTGAAACGCACATGTTCCTCTCAAAGCGAAGAAAACAACGCTTAACCCACCCAAATAGGTGGCCGAAAAGCGGGCCCCGGATCCTCTAAAGAAGCCTCTTGCCTATAAGAGCTAAAATAGAATAACCTGGGGGAATTGTAGGGCTGATAAGGAGGACATTTGTGTCACTTGACGAAGAAATATTCAGGAATCTCTATACAGCGCTGGTTAGGCCGCACCTGGAATATGCGAACCAGGTGTGGGCTCCATATATGGTAAAGGATATAGAAGCAGTGGAGAAAGTGCAGAGGAGAGCTAGCAAGCTAGTACCAACGTTGAAGAACGCGGGCTATGAGCAGAGGTTGAGGACACTGGGGCTTCCGACACTGGCATATAGGAGAAAGAGAGGGGATATGATAGAGACTTTTAAGATAGTGTCAGGAATGTATGATGAGGATGTGTGAAGGTATCTTCTTGATGCGGGAGGGAACAAGAACGAGAGGACACTCTAAGAAAATTTACAAAGAAAGAAATAGGCTTGAAAAAGGCAAATAACTCATTTTGTGATAGAGTGGTAAATGAGTGGAACGCACTGCCCCAGTATGTAGTCGATTCCGAATCAATAAGGAAGTTTGAAAGTAATCTTGATAAAGCATGGGGAAGACAAGATTTGAAGTTTGATTATAAAGCAAAAATACAGAATAGTAAAAATGTTGCGTCTGCTACCGCCGCCGCCAACACCGTGAACGACTGCAGCAGTGCAAGTACTGGTACTGAGCTGGATACACAGGCCTAGTTTGCCTTTTTCCAGAGGATCTACTGTAAGAGAAAAGACTCACAAGTCGGAAGGCAGAAGAAGAATGAAGCTGAGGCTGGGCACACCTCCGAACACGTCCGGACCCGACGGTGCCTAGGAGAAGAAGGACATATGCGCCCAGATAAGAGCTGGATGACGCGCACAATAGACAGCAGATGCCTGAGAAGCGCATTATGCTGGATCATGTTTAATGCTTTTAATATTTTTATTTTTTACTGGTTTTTTCTAGTAGTGGTACCCACATCATAAGGACGAGTCCAAGAGTGGTTTTGTTATATTTAAGAGCGTTTCGCTCACAATATTTGGCAATCTAATATTTTACTCTCCTAGGCGGGTCGTTTGAACGGCGAGCCTTGAGTTAAAAAATTGGCTATTACTGTACTATTGTAAGGCCCATCGTCAATGATGGAGGGGCCACTAATAAATAACCTATGTTTGTTTGTAAATTTCCTATTGATATGCGCACTTCCGTCTAGGGTCATGAGCAGGAATCGAACACACAACCATTCAATTGTAAGACTACTACAAAAACTGTTATGGATAATCAAATCTCAAAATAAAGAACTTGACAACAGAGGCAGCAGGGCCACTTGGAAAGCCGCCATTTATGACGTGCACGAGACTGTAACCACATTCTCTGTGGACAAAATGGTCTTTAAACTTGTATGTATGTATGTATACTGTATACAGTATGTATGCCAGACCTATGAGAGTTCCGTATGGAGCTCAGAGGTCTGGTTAATCTGCTCTACATAACTAACTATATAGTATATAATTATGTAATATGGTTATTGGAATGAATTAAAAGTACTCAAGCCAAATCATACCTATCTTAACACTTACGCTGCGTGCATATTTCCGCCATATTAGGGTTCATTCAGGCAGTCCTGATTGATTAGGCAAGTGTCTGAATGAAATGAAATTTATTCAGCCAAAAAATAGAAGAAAATAGCTTCAAAATTACACCAAAACGAGCTTCGTAGCTCACAGGCTTCACCCGCAGCGCTACCATAGACATTCGCTAAAATGAGCAATTATCGCTAATGTCTCGCTACATTTGCCTTTGGCAGCGCTTTATATGTCGTGAAACTCTGACTCAGAGTCTTCAGTGCCGTGGCCGGCTGGCTGGGAGAAGGACGTGTGGCCTGCCGCGCTCCCGCTGCCTCGCACTCGATTCTACAGGCTATACGAGGCTTTAAAAGCCTGTAAATTGCTGTAAATTGCCATGGTGTTCCGGAACGTCTCCCGTCGGCAATGGGTTAATATGCCACCTAGGCTAACAAAAAGGCATTCCCAAACTTCCTTCAAACTAAAAAAATATTCACTCAGGCCCTCTTCAAGCTAAATTTATACCAGGGTGTCAAACCTGAGCCATTTTGTTTGAAGATTGAATAAATACAAGAAAATTAACATGAAATTGCATTGTTTTGGCCATTTTATGACTTACAAAGACATAATGTGAACAATAAACCATAATGTTATCTTTATGTATGCAATAATAACGACTTAAAATAGTGGACTCTGCTTTTGTTTGACACCCTGATTTGTGCATAGAATAATGTCCCAGCCGATTTCTTCAATGTTACAATCTCGCTATTGCACTCCCAGACGCCTGAATAGGGTGAAGCGTTTTATTATGGCCATGTGGAACGTATGGGAAGAGAGAGAATGACTAAGAGTGTGTAAGACAGTGAGGTGGAAGGACAAAGAGGGAGAGGTAGACCAAGTGAGAGGTGGAAGGATGGAGTTAAGAAGTATATGCATGTAAGCGGTGCTGGATGGGAGGAGGGGCATCAACTGACTGGGAACAGAGGTGCATGCAGGCGATTCGTTCGTGGCCACCCCTGTGGGAATCACAGCGTCCGTCAATAGATAGATAGTTTTATTACGCCTTTGAATCTTTTAGGACTTCCACCGTTTCACACATCTAGTTTGAAGATATTTATTAGTGGCCCCTTCATCATTGACGATATGCCATATACAGTAAAGGTACTCTTTCAACCCTTGCATCAGCTGTTTGAAACACCCGCCACAGGGAGAGTCCTACATCTTAAGGGTACGCTAATTCTCTTACGGAATCGTCCTTATGATCGGAAGCTCACTTCGAAAACATTTGTAAAAAATAATAGAAGAAAGTTAACATTAGAACTGCTAAAAACAAGCTTCCCAACTTGTGGATGTTTTCCCGTGTGGGCTTCCCCTCAGGCACTGATCCTGCCAGTGCAGTATTCCTTCTTCCTCTCTCTGTGGCCCTTGCGGCAGGACGTGTATCCCCAGCCTATCTTCATTCTTCATTCTACTGGTCTCCTGTGAGTCATTTTCTAATTTGTATTATCTGAGATATTCTAGAATAGGTTTAGACTAGATAGGTCGGGCGTCCCCATTGGTAAGGCCCACAGGAGTGTGTTATTATAGGGTGTTTGGTTCTGGCGTCCCCCGCGTCCCCTCAGGATGCTTACGCCATTGTTAATGTTGTCATTATTTTTCTGCTGTCAGCATAGCCACTTAGTTATTTAGGAGGCTTTTTGGATGCAGGGCACCGCTTGGCTGCTACCCATCTGGTAGGTTAAGCGTAATTGTCATCTTCGGCAGACATTATAGTTTAAGGGTTACTTCACGTAGTGGAGAACTTTCTAAAAGGTACTGCGTTGTCCCTCCCAAACTACGCGTCGTCGTGAGGCGGTGTCGTCATGAGGCGGTTGGCTACTAGATCTTCCCTGGAGGTAAGAGTATCACTTATCGTCGTGCTGCTTACCCTAGGCCTCGTGGCTAGCCTGATGGTAGGGGTAATTTTATGGCTAGGGTACATTATCTTTATTATTATGTAGGCTATACTATAGGTTAGAGTCCCGGAGGGAAGAAGGAAAATCTAATATATAGTAGTGGCTCCGGAGTGGCACCAAGAGTGGCCAATACATCCCGAAGACTATTTGGTACACATAGTACTCCAAACAATCCCTCCCCAATCTTGTTTGCAAATATCCAAGGCCTAAAAAATAGAACCACGAACAAAGTACCATTTATTAGGGGCCTGCTAGAAGAAGGAAACGCTATATTTGCGGCTCTCACAGAAACTCACATTAAAGATCAGGAAGATAGTGAGGTATGGATTCCTGGTTACAACCTACATAGGGCGGACAGAACGCATAGATCACATGGAGGTGTAGCCTTGTACATACATGACTCACTGATATGTACTGAATTCCTAAATAACAGTAATGAAGTGGTGGAAATACTTGGAGTTAAAATAGAATCCCTAAATTTAGCAGTTATTGTTACATACAGGCCTCCAGACTCATCCCGAGAAGAATTCAAAACCCAGCTCAACAAAATAAAATCAGAAGTGGAAACCCTGGGGAACCCAACACCAAATATTATATGGCTAGGAGACTTTAACCTACCAAACATTAAATGGAGACAACTAGAAAACCAGTTAGTGGCAAATAACACCGGAGAAGCAAATACTAATACGAGAGACCTTTTTTAACTTTGTGATTTTTTTAGTCTTACCCAACATATTGCTGAACCCACACGGGAAAACAATATCTTAGACCTGGTCTTCACTAACAACAACTCTCTAGTACACAGCATTAACATATCGGACACAACATACTCAGATCATAAATTAATTGAGATCAAAACAACCTTAGAAAGTGTACAGACAACCTCAGAATCGAGAACAAAAACCGGCCCCTTCAGTAAATTTAACTTCAATAACAAAAACATTAGGTGGGAAGAGGTAAATCAAGAAATGGAGGAAATAGACTGGGAAGATTTAATGGATAACCTGACACCAGCAGAATGTCTAGTCTTAATAACAGAAACCATGACCCAAATCTGTAGCCACCATATACCTGCAAGACAAACAAAACGAAGAAGCAAACAAGATCGGGAAAGGAGGAGGCTGTACAGAAGAAGAAAATTACTCACACAAAGACGCACACATCAAAATCTACAGGATAGGCAAAAGGTCGAAATAGATAGAGAAATTGTGGAAATTGAACAAAGGCTAAGAATATCATATGAACTACAACATATGGAAGAGGAGAGGAAAGCTATTGCAGGTATAAAGGAAAATTCCAAATACTTCTTTTCATACGCCAAACAAAAGGCTAAAACAACATCAAACATCGGCCCACTGAGCAAAGGGGACGGCTCTTTCACAGGGGACAAAAAGGAAATGAGCGAACTCTTAAGCAGGCAGTATGAAATGGCATTCAGTGAGCCTGATGAAACAAAAGTCATCAGAGACCAAAATATATTTTTCATGGAAACCTCCCCCACGGAAACCCCTCAGATGCTGGATATTGATTTCGGTCCAAAAGACATAGAAGAGGCCATTTCCAACATGCCATCCCACTCGGCACCAGGCCCGGACTCATGGAATTCGATCCTAATGAAAAAATGTAAGGAAAACCTCTCAAAACCCCTGGCTATAATGTGGAGAAGGAGTTTAGACACTGGTGACATACCAGATAGCTTGAAAAATGCAATAATTGCCCCACTGCATAAAGGAGGGAGTAAAGCACTACCAAAAAACTACCGCCCGGTAGCTCTAACCTCTCACATCATTAAAGTTTTCGAGCGAGTCCTGCGAAGCAAAATTTCAACATTCATGGAGGCAAATGAACTACACAACACCGGTCAACATGGGTTTAGAGCGGGAAGATCATGTCTCTCACAACTTTTGGAACACTATGACAAAATTCTTAAAGCGCTAGAAGAAAAGAAAAACGTGGATGTCATTTACACCGATTTTGCTAAGGCATTTGATAAATGTGACCATGGTATAATAGCCCACAAACTGAAAGCAAAAGGTATAACTGGGAAAATCGGACGGTGGATATACAATTTCCTCGTAAACCGAAAACAATCGGTAGCAGTAAACCAAGTCACTTCTGAGCCTTCGGATATCAAAAGCTCAGTGCCCCAAGGAACAGTGCTAGCGCCCCTTCTGTTCCTCATACTAATTTGCGACATAGATACCAACACCAGACACAGTACGGTGTCGTCTTTTGCTGATGACACAAAATTAAGTAAGATAGTAAACACACAAGAGGACACGGGCCGACTGCAGGAAGACATGAATGTAGTGTTCCAGTGGACCAGGGAAAACAACATGCAATTCAATGAGGAAAAATTCCAATTAATACGGTACGGAGATAATAATGGTGTTAAAGAAATTACAAATTACTTAACAGAATCTAACCACATAATAGAACGGAAAGACAGTGTGAAAGACCTTGGGGTATTAATGTCTGAAAATATGGGTTTCAAAGTACATAACCAGGTCAAAGTGGCGGCTGCGAAACGTCTAACGGGTTGGATTCTGCGTACTTTTAAAACACGCGGTGAATTGCCTATGATAACACTCTTCAAATCTCTAGTGCTACCGCGGCTTGAATACTGTAGCGTATTAACATCCCCATACAAAGCAGGTGAAATAAATGACGTAGAGAGTGTACAAAGAAATTTCACTTCGCATATAAGTTCGATAAAACATCTACACTATTGGGAGCGTTTAAGAGCACTGAATCTGTACTCACTGGAACGTAGAAGAGAACGTTACCTAATAATATACACATGGAAAATCGCAGAGGGTTTAGTACCAAACCTACATACTCCGATAGTCATGAAATTCAGTGATAGGAGAGGCTGGGAATGCGAAATCCCCCGGATGAATAACAGGGGTGCTATGGGCTCTCTGCGAGAGGGCTGGTTATCACACAGAGGCCCACGTCTCTTCAACAAACTCCCACGGCGAGTAAGAGACATGAGGGACATCTCGTTAGACAACTTCAAGAGAGCCCTAGATGTCGAACTGCAAAAAGTGCCAGACGAGCCCATCCTTGCAAGGGAGCGAGCTGTCGCTTCAAACAGTCTACTGCACCAAATCACCACCCATAACGAGGGGCGTCGCGCTCCTTGGTGCCGCTAGAGGAGCGGCGAACACATCCAAAGGTATCCAAAGGTAAGGTAAGGAATCATTGACGATATGCCTTATACAATAAAGGCACTCTTTCAACCCATGCGTCAGCTGTTTGAAACACCCGCCACAGGGAGAGAGAGAGTCCTACATCATAAGGGTACGCTAATTCTCTTACGGAATCGTCCTTATGATCGGGAGCTCACTACGAAAAAAATTTGTAAAAAATAATAGAAGAAAATTAACATTATCTATCTATCTATCTATTGCCTGACGCCGTGATCCCCGAAGGGGTGGCCACGAACGAACCGCCCCCATGCACCTCTGTCCCCAGTCATTCGACGCCCCTCCCCCCAACCAGCACCGCCTTCGTTCATGTACTTCCTCACTCCATCCTTCCACCTCTCATTCGGTCTACCTCTCCCTCTCTGTCCCTCCACCTCGCTCTCATACACCCTCTTAGTCATTCTCTCGCTTTCCATACGTTCCATATGGCCGAACCATCTCAAGTTGTTCCTTTTCACACTTTCCAGCACATCTACCTCCACACCACACCTCCTTCTTACTTCCTCATTAGTCTGTCTATCCCTCCATGTAACTCCGCATGCACTCCTTAAGTAATTCATTTCCACTGCTCTCACTCTTGGTCTGAGTCTCTCAACCAACGTCCATGCTTCGCTTCCGTAAGTCAGTGTCGGGATTACCACACTGTCATGCAAGGACTTCTTCACTTCCATACTGACCACCCTATTTCTTGTTACTGCTTTTAGCGTTCCTACAACCCTCTTCCCCTGTTGTACCCTCTCCCGCACTTCTTCATCCATAGTCCCATCTTTACTCAAAACACTGCCCAGATACTTAAAAGAGTTGACGATCTCCATAGCCTGACCGTTCAGCTTCACCTCACACTCTGTGACTTCACCCCTTTCGAAGACCATAACCTTGCTCTTCCCCGCATTTACATTAATTTCATTAAATTAACATTTGAACTGCTAAAAACAACTTCCCAACTTGTGGATGTTTTCCCGTGTGGGCTTCCCCTCAGGCACTGCCAGTGCCATATTCCTTCTTCAATGATATATCAAGATAACTTTAAAATACCAACGAATGGGAAGGGGATGGAAGGGAGGGCCAGAATCGTCAATGATTCCGGGGCCACTACTAAATATTAGGTTTTCCTTCTTCCCTCCGGGACTCAAACCTATAATTTATTAGTGGCCCCTTCATCATTGACGATATGCCTGATATCTCAATACTGGAGGGGGACATTTGTGACAATATCAAAAACCACTAACAAATCAACAATAGGATGAGAAAATATAGCCAAATATAGCGTTCTAATCTTTATTTTGTACCTACAAAATATATAAAAGGAAAAGTAATGCAGGCTGCGTACTTCGAAGAAGGCCTGCTTGCACATAACCTAACACAGTAACAGGTATATGTAACAATCGATCTCAGAATGTATCCAACATTTAAATCAATAAACTACATCTTTGTTTATGAATAACAATCCTTATACAAAAATTATGTCACTCCTGACTCTGACTATTCCTGGAGTAATGTAAGGTATAAACATATTTTGGTCATGTCTATCACATACAAAATTATTTATCCTTATGACTTATTGCATAACTTGTACAATATGTCTATGTATCAAAAATACAATAAATGAAAAGCATTCCTCTGAATTGTACTTCCAGTTCTTAAGATTAGGTATATCCCATAGCTTTGTATACCCATAACTTGTTCGGAGGGGCTGAAGGTCTTTGCTCCTCAGTACCGACCTTCTCTTTCATGTGGTAATATTATTAATGAAAAGAAGGTGTCAGGAGACGTCCTGGCGACTATAACTATGTATGTACAGTATTGTGTTTATCTATCTTGTTGCAAACAAGTTAGAAAACACAATGGGTTTGGTTCAACTCCTTCGGCGGAAAATAACCGAGTACTATTTTGCTGGAAGCCCTCTACGGTGGGCGAGAGTAACGATCCTATGAACCCGATCGTGGTCGGAGTACCACTACAAATTCCTGACGGAAGAGAAGGCCTCCTAAACGGGTTTTCGGCTCAGCCGGAATGACTCACCTATATGTAAAAGATATCCTCACGCGGCGGGGACAGTCCTGTACTCCGTCATTGCGGCGGAAAGGACTAGCTTGGTGTTAACGTTCATCCGTCATTGTGGCAGTAGAACAAAGTTAACAATTAACATTCTATAGGAATGATACATAGCATAGGTCTGTGATATGTAGTGTCATAGATAAGTAGTCATAATACCTTCAATGAGAAAACCGGTGGGTGGTTTTCCAGAAGGGTACGAAGGAAACTTCGTAAGTGTTACTATATCAATTTTTTCTGGCGCGTTTGAGGTAAAGATATGTGTGAATGTCTTGGATTATCCTTATTAGCATTGATTCTTGGACATTTTTTTCCAGATCTCACACATCTACCTCAGCAAAGAGCCCCGGATAGGGGGGCAGATACCGGCGGGGGGGGGTCATATGGTCTGTCATCATGCCTTACGTTACTCTGTGTGCGACCGACTTGCATGAACATTCCGGTATTCAACCACCAACTATGCATTTAATGTGTCACTTGCTTAGATCGCTCAAGAGGTATTTGGCAATCAAAAAAGTGCAGTGTGTGTTCAGAACTCAGAAGTGGGTTGTTGAACCATCAAGAAGTGTCTTGTCAAGTAGCTCTGCTTGATATTAAAGCTACTTTTAACACAGGAGGTGTTCCTCCTGTTGTACTTAAAAACTGTGCTTCCGTGCTGACTCCCTGCCTAGGCAAACTCTTTCGTCTTTGTCTCTCCTTTAACGTCTTTCCTTCTTGCTGGAAGTTTGCTCTCATTCAACCTGTCCCAAAGAAGGGTGACCGCTCTCAACCCTCCAACTATCGTCCAATTGCTCTCATCTCTTGTATCTCTAAAGTTTTTGAAACTATTCTGGCTTCCAAATTTCTTAAGCATTTCTCTTCTCATAATCTGCTCTCAGATCGCCAGTATGGCTTCCTTAAGGGTCGCTACTACTGGTGATCTTCTTTCATATCTTACTAACTCTTGGTCATCCAACTTTCGGGACTTCGGTGAGACTTTTTCTGTTGCACTAGACATATCGAAGGCCTTTGATAGAGTCTGGCACAAATCTTTAATTTCCAAACTGCCCCCTTTCGGTTTCTGTCCCTCCATCTGTGCCTTTGTCTCTAATTTCCTTTCCGGCCATTCCATAGCTGCGGTTGTGGATGGCCATCGCTCACTTCCTCATTCTATCAACTCCGGTGTTCCTCAGGGTTCTGTCCTATCTCCTATTCTCTTTCTAATTTTCATAAATGATCTTCTTAACCTCTGAAGTGCGCATGGGGGTAATTGGAAACGTCCCCCTGTGCTGACGTATTTGAGGTGTTTCCGTCACTAAAATATTCATTGTGCCATTAATAGCATTAATACTTATCCATATGCGCCTATTATGGGTTGATTATAAAGGTATTAACCTGAAACAACAATAAAACGAGTGAAAACAGCGTTTGGATGGTCAAAATCGGAGATATAGCCCGCGAGTTGTATAATGTATGGGTGAGGCAATCTGCTTTCCCGCCAATTTCCCCCAAGGCCACTGAGACACCGTCGATCGATACTCTCTCTCTCTCTTGCACTCGCTTGCTATCAGTGATGACCACACCCTCCAATCGGATTTCTAATGTTAGCACGAAAATATACCTCAGAATAAGGGAATAACAGGGAAAATAGGTGATAACTGAAGGAGAGGAGGAAAGTGGGGAAGGAGGGGAGGTAGAGGACTGAGATTTTGCATGGCCCAGGGGCCAAAAAAAAAAAATAAAATAAAAGAAAATAAATTTTTTTTTTTTTTTTTTCGATGTCAAAAGTTGATTTTTTTTTTCTCTGACTCTTAAGAGTCTCCCCGCAGTGCGCCGGGGGAACTCTTAAGAGTCTCCCCGCAGCTCCCGGGTTAACTGTACATCCTGTCCCATCCATTCATATGCAGATGACTCTACCTTACACCACTCAATTAGTTTTCCAGAACGCCCCAGCCAGCAGTCCCTCAAAAGTATACGTAATGAAGCCAAAAAACACTTAATTTCTGATCTAGCTACAATTTCCAATTGGGGTAGAGAAAACCTTGTTGCATTTAATGCTTCCAAAACTCAATTTATCCATCTTACTACCCGTCAGGAACCTCCAGAGGACTATCCCTTATTCTTCAACAATACAAAAATCAACCCTTCATCTTCTCTTAATGTTCTCGGTGTCTCTTTTTCTTCTGCTCTCACTTGGAAAGACCATACATATTACCAGTCTCACTAAGACAGCCTCCCAGAAGTGTGTCCCGGTGTGCTCAACCGCCTCAAGGGGTTCTTTACACTTGCGCAGCTTCTTGCTCTGTACAGGGGTACAGTGCGTCCTTGTATTGAGTATTGTTCACATGTGTGGGGAGGATCCTCTCACACCGCACTCCTAGATAAAGTAGAAAGGAAAGCCTTTCGTATCATTGACTCCTGTGCATTCACCAACTCTCTGCAGTCTCTCTCTCTTTTCGCCGCAATGTTCCATCTCTCTCGCTATTCTATTGCTACTACAATAATCAGTGTTCCTTGGAAATTTCCCAGTGTATACCACCTCCTCTACATGCAAGGCGGGTACGTAGTACCCGCCTTGCAACACAATCCCACCCTTACCCAGTGCAACTCTCCAACCCAAGAGTGAAACGCTATTCTGACTTTCTTCTATTCAACTGCTGAGCTCTGGAACTCTCTCCCAGAATCAGTCTTTCCCTCTTCCTATGACTTAAATTGCTTCAAACTCCGTGTGTCCAGGCATTTTAGCTCGAACGTCCCTTGATTTCGGCCCTGTCACTCTTTGAAATCTGGGGGAGGCACTCGCTGCAGGCAGTTGTTGTTGTTGTTCCCTAAGCTGCCTGGTCGAACAGCCCCGAGTCCCTGAGGAAGGCCATGGCCACGATCGGGCTTTCCCACAGAGCTCTCATTGAACTGCAGGCAGTTATGCCTTTTGTCTCCCTCATTCACATAGAAGAAAAAAATATATATATATATATACGAAGGAGATCGCACACAAGGCTTTACAGTGTGACGACGAAGTGTTGAGGGAATTCCTCTTTATAAAATCTCCAGTACATAAGCATAAATCATCTCGTTCATTCAGTAAATCGAGATCTGCTAAAACTATTGCGAGAGAATTGATTAGTAATGATGATGATCAGACAATATTACCAAGGCAACCCCCCCCCCCCCCTCACGGCCGGTCCACCAAAAGGGCTCGGACGGATTCTTCGCAAGACAGGAACCGGTCTAGGTCCAGATTGCCCTTGACACAGTCCTCTCGTTCGTCGGGCCAATCACGAAACCCGGCGAGCAAGAAAAGGAGGACCACGCCTGAATCAGCGACATCGGTCGCATCGACTTCAGGTGGGAAGAGTACTAGAAGTAAACATAAATCCCGTAAAGAGGCAGCAGACTCAAGGCGCCGGCAATCGCTGGGGCATCCTCCTCCTCCCTCCGTCTCTACCTCCCCCAGGCCTAACGTCCAATCTGGCAGGTCGGAGGTGGGAACGGAGGTAGCAGAGACGCCTCCCAGGGACAGTGTTAGTGATGGGAACCATTTGCCTCAATCACTTCAGCCAGACTTTTCCATTCCATGTGTAAACATTCCACAAAGTTCTAAAGTGTGGTATGTTCGTGTGCCGGCAAAAGTATTAGCCGACAAGTACCGAGATTACCCGACGGATGTTAGGGAAAGTGCGGACAGTGTTACTCATGTATCCATAGCCTCGGAGGCCACAGACAATAATACTGTCAGGCATTCTACCGAACAAGTGCATTCATCAATCCCGAATTTAAGTTGGGAAGAGGTGGATTGAGTACACTTACTCCCCGCAGTACAAAGGGAGGCGGTAGAGGGCGTTGAGGATAGGGAATATCTAGACAATGGGCCGGAAGAGTTAGAACAATTACCTTCAGGCCAACAAATGCCATCGTCAGGCATCTCAGAAGTAGAGTCAGTAACTTCTAGAGATACTAATAATGATTATGTGACTAGGGCTGATTTGCAGGATATGGTGGACAAAATATTGCAAAATTTTCAGAGGGAAAAGATGGTGCCGGAAGCTCCTCCGACCACGTCAGTTGCTCGACCGTTGAAATCGGTCAGGGTAGCAACTAAACAGAATAATTTTCCTTCCCCTATCACTTGCTCTAGTGTCTCTCAATCAACGTCGACATTAACAACGTCTAATGTTCGCGTAATTACTGATGTAATTCCTCCACCTTTGGAGAAAATTCCCCTCAGAAAAGGTCCCATGCCGCTACTTTACGGTCCTGATCAATCATGGGTGAATGTAAAGGCCCAAAACCCTTCAGTTGTGCAACAGACTATTTTGGGGGAGCTTCCGGTACCGGAGCACTGGTTAATTCAAATGAATGAAAATAGGAAGTTACATGCTCTGAATACTTTAGGTTAGACGTTAGATGTTTCAATTAAGGCTATCCCTACGGTATATGTCCCTAACTATTTTGTATATGCTTCCTCTCCAGCTCTAGCACCTCACTCTTCTGCTCGACTAAATGCGGATCGGTCAAAAGTTGACGGATTCAATGATGTAAAAGCTCTGGCACTTTTGACGCCGGAATTGGATACAATTCCAATCCGAGACCAATCCGGCAACCCAGTCCTGCAGATGGGGGAAGTGGGTACAGGTCCGTGGGTGGAAAGGGAGGCGGAAGCTCAGCAGTTCACTTCTACCATCACCAGAAAGTCCTCTCACCAAATTCCACAGGAACAACATAGTTGGTTCTCCCTACCAGTTGCTGTAGCCGGGGGTGTCTCTAAAGCTTTATTGGAATTCTTAACCGCTCCTAAATTATCATTGTGGAAAATACAGGAACCCTTTTCAAGCCCACCCCTGACTCAATTGGACAAAGACTTTAAGTTAAGACAAAAAGCTTTACGGCTACTATCTCAGATGTTGATGAGTCGTCAGATAGCTCAGTCACTACTCAGGACAACCCAAGCAATAACAGATTCTCATGCCAAGAAGGCGCTTACTCTGTCTAGACGTTTGGTGCTACAAACCTCCATTCAGTCGCTGGGTGACGTTAGGGTCACCTTCTTGGAGGCGGTCCGTGCACGTCAGGACCTGAGGGTCCACTTGGTTAAGAAACTTCCAGAGGAAATTGGTCGCCGGGTAATTTTGTCCCCTGTATTAACACCAACTCTTGTCTGTCCTGATACTTGGAGAACTGTGTTTAGTTTTTTTTTTTTTTTTTTTTTTTTCCTATGTGATTGAGGGAGGCAAAAGGCATAACTGCCTATAGCGAGTGCCTCCCCCATAGTTGAAAGAGTGACAGGGCCAAAATCAAGGGACGTTCGAGCCAAAATGCCTGGACACACGGAGTTTGAAGCAATTTAAGTCATAGGAAGAGGGAAAGACTGATTCTGGGAGAGAGTTACAGAGCTCAGATGTTGAGTAGAAGAAAGTTTGAGAGTAACGTTTCACTCTTGGGTTGGAGAGTTGCACAGAGTAGGGGTGGGATTGAGTTGCAAGACGGGTACCACGTGCCCTACGTAAAGGAGGTGGTATGCACTGGGATAGCTCTGAGGAACACTGATTATTATAGTAGCGATAGAATAGCGAGAGAGATGCAACATTGCGGCGGAGAGAGAGAGATTGCAGAGAGTTGGTGAGTGGACGGGAGTTAATGATACGAAAGGCCTTCCTTTCAACTTTGTCTAGGAGAGCGGTGTGAGAGGAACCTCCCCACACATGTGAACAATACTCAATACAAGGGCGCACTATGCCCCTGTACAGAGCAAGAAGCTGTGCAGGGGAAAAGAACCCCCTAAGGCGGTTGAGCACACCCAGCTTCTGGGAGGCTGCCTTAGCAAGACTGGTAATATGGTCCTTCCAAATGAGAGCAGAAGAAAAAGAGACACCAAGAATATTGAGAGAAGATGAAGGGTTGATTTTTGTATTGTTGAAGAATAAGGGATATTCCACTGGGAGATCCTGACGGGTAGATAGATGGAGAAATTGGGTTTTGGAAGCATTAAAGTTAACAAGGTTTTCTCTGCCCCAATTAGAAATAGTATTTAGATCAGAATTTAAGAGTTCTATGGCTTCATTACGTTTGTCGTTGAGGGATTGCTGGCTGGGGCGTTCTGAAAAACTAATGGAGTAGTGTAAGGTTGAGTCGTCTGCGTATGAATGGATGGGAATTAAGGTACAGTTAAGGAGATCATTTATAAAAATTACAAAGAGAATAGGAGATAGGACAGAGCCCTGAGGAACACCGGAGTTTATAGGGTGAGGAAGTGAACAATGGCCGTCCACAACCGCAGCTATGGAACGGCCGGAAAGGAAATTAGAGACAAAGGCACAGATGGAGGGATAGAAACCGAAGGAGGGTAGTTTAGAAATTAAAGATTTATGCCAGACTCTATCGAAGGCTTTCGATATGTCTAGTGCAATAGAAAAAGTCTCACCGAAGTCCCGAAAGGAGGATGACCAAGAGTTAGTAAGATATGAAAGAAGATCACCAGTAGAGCGACCCTTAAGGAAGCCATACTGGCGATCTGAGAGCAGATTATGAGAAGAGAAATGCTTAAGAAATTTGGAAGCAAGAATAGTTTCAAAAACTTTAGAAAGACAAGAGATAAGAGCAATTGGACGATAGTTGGAGGGTTGAGAGCGGTCACCCTTCTTTGGGACAGGTTGAATGTGAGCAAACTTCCAGCATGAAGGGAAGACGTTAGAGGATAGACAGAGACGAAAGAGTTTGCCTAGGCAGGGAGTCAGCACGGAAGCACAGTTTTTGAGAACAACAGGAGGAACACCGTCCGGACCGTACGCCTTATTAGTGTTAAGCCCAGAGAGGGTAGAAAGTACATCTTTAGAAGAGATTAGGATATTAGGCATAAGTAAGAGAGAGGAGGGCGGAGAGGGAGGAATAGCACCGGAATCATCCAAGGTGGAGTTTCTAGCAAAAGTTTGAGCGAAGAGTTTAGCTTTGTCAGAGGAAGAAGTGATGGTTGTGCCATCAGAGTGGGAAAGGGGAGGGAAAGACGAGGAAGAGAAATTGTTGGAGAGGTTTTTGGCTAGATGCCAGAAAGCTTGGGAAGAGCTAGAGTTGGATAGTTCAGTGCATTTATTATTGATGAAAGAGTGTTTGGCAAGTCGAAGAACAGATTTGGCTTGATTCCGGGCAGAAACATATGAAGAATGAGTTTAGTGGATGCATCTAGAACGACTGCCTCCCAGGCACGGAAGGAGTCTCATAAATTTACTAAACCTTATTCAAAACTAAAAGTTAGTCAGAAGGCTCACACAAGTGGGACTAAGTTTTTTCCAGGCTCCAAAACCCCTTCCACGCCGGGAAGCAGTCCTTACAACAGAAGTAAGTAGGGTAAGAGTTCAGGTAAGTGGTTAAAGGTCACTCAAAGAATAAACCAGGACAGGGGTCAACGACTGCTACTGCCAGCCAGACAGCTACCCCTACCACACCACATTAAAAAAAATAGACACACACAAAACTCTCTCACTCCCGGGGCCTGTCGTGGGCGAGTTGGATCTGAGTGTAGTTCCGCCGAACAAGCCCAGTTGAATGACTGGGTCATGCCGGACGTGTCACCGGGCTTGGCCCCGGCGAACTTGGGCACGGACAATGGCACGCAAGGGCATAACTTGGCAGTGGCTCCGATGACCTCGTTTACGTCAACCACTAGAAATAAATCATGTGTCTTTAGAGGTGGAGTCACTAGTCCAGGAAATGATCACCAAGCATATCATTGTCCCGGTCAATCCCACTTACTCAGTTTGCACGTCCAGACTTTTTCTCGTGCCAAAGAGGTACAGTACTTGGATGAGGCCGGTCGTAGACCTGTCTCACCTGAATCATTATACTGTATTCACAACACATCGTTCAGGATGCTCACTGTGAATCAGATCAGGCTAACACTTCCGCCACAAGGTTGGATGTGCTCTCTGGACCTGACAGAAGCCTATTGGCATGTCCCAGTAAACAAAAGGTTCCAAAAATTCCTCGCATTGTGGATCGAGCATCAGACTTATGTCTTTCAAAGGATGCCCTTCGGTCTGAACCTGGCACCGAGAATATTTACCAAATTAGTCCGACAGGCTTTGCTACCACTATTAACCCTTCTGGCCTGGGCTCGCCCTCCTAAGGACATTGTTGAGATCCGGCCGATTTGGCCAAAAAACGTCTACGCCTAGGCTACCGTATCTTTGTTATTTTAACTGCTAAAAATTATCTCTACACATACTGCGGTGTCCAATCTGTAGACTGGCATTGAGTAGAGCTCTCTAAGTGAACTGGTTCAGTTGTGATGACGATTTCCGTGGAGAGAGATTCGATACGATGTTGACAATATCGGAGCTTTGCAGACACTAATTTCGTCATACCATACAACAACAACATTGATCCGACGTCTCCATCTTGTTTTCGGAGGTGCGGTGACGCAATGACAGGCTTTGTTTACATACGTCGGACGCACAGCTTTCAAAACACGCTTAATAGGCTTTCAAGCTTACGGATTTTATAAGGACACCCGGGCTCCTGCCCATCTGCCGCGGTGTCCTTTTAAAATGCTGCCCGGGTGGGAAGGGTTAAAACAAGGGATCACGGTAATGTGGTATCTAGATGACTGGCTGGTGGTGGCAGAGTCTGAGAGTCAATGCCTCAACCATGTTCACTCCATTATAACTCATGTCCAATCCCTGGGGTTCAATGTCAACTTGGCGAAGTCGAATCTTGTCCCGACAAGGGTAATTCAGTGGATAGGTCTGGTTTAGGACACAACACATCTCACCCTCAGTCAGAGTGTGGACAATCGGAACAGATTTCGCAGGAAGTTGTTTTGTTTTCTCCACAGCCTGACTACCACGAGGAAGGTGTGGGAATCCCTAGTCGGCTCTCTCAACTGGATTTAACTTACTGTGAAGTTGGGCCGGTTGAAAGTAAAGAGGTTGATCTTGGAGGGAAACAAACATTTTCCGCTATTGTCGGCGGAAAAGTCATGGTGAATCCCAAAATTAATCCATAACTTACTAGTGGTTTGGGCGAGGCCAGAAATATTGCATTCAATCATGATGTGGTCTTCTCCTCCACCTACAGTATGGGTAGACACCGATGCTTCAGGGACGATAGGATGGGGTTATCAGTCAAACCTAGGTCATCAGGGTCAAGGGCTTTGGTCCCAATCAGAGGAGTTTCACATCAATGCAAAAGAGTTAATAGTTCCCTTAATGTTCCTTCAGGCTCACGGTTACACTTTGAGGGGGAAATCAGTAGCCTTTCGAATGGACAATCTGAATGCAGTTTCATGCATTCAGAAGCAAGGGTCAACGAGGTCTCGAACGTTGCTAGGGTTATCAGAAAAGATTTTTGTATTAGCTGAAACGCTAAACATTCATCTTCACGCATCATATCTGCCGGGCGTCGCCAACATCTGGGCAGATGCTCTGTCACGAAGACAGAGCACAGTAGTAGAATGGTCTCTCAAGCAAAACATCTTCCAAAAGATGATTGCAGAGCCATACCGTTCACAAGTGGACTTATTCGGGTTCGAGAGGAGCCACAAACTTCCTCTTTACCTGACCCGCCGGGAAGTTACCCGGGCGGGGGGGGGGCCCGACGCATTGATGACGGATTGGAACAGGTGGAATTCCATTTATCTGTTTCCTCCAGCAAACGCTTCACTCATGTGTCAAGTAGTTCACAAAGTACGGGATTATCGGGGCATAAGTCTCGATGATCGCGCCCCTGTGGCCGGCTCAGGATTGGTACTCCCAATTGAAGACATGGTGCGAGAACCCGGTGTCACTCCCGATCTCATACTTCCACTTGGCAACAATTGGCAACCTAAAGACCTCGCTGACTTTTGCTTTATGGACATTCAAAAGGCAAAATGGTTGACTCCCTATGGTGAAAGTGTAACTAATAAATTTATTAATCAATATACTCTTTCAACCAGACGTCCGTACCAGTCACATTGGAAATCCTTTACGACTTGGATAGTGGAAACTGCTCAAACTGAAGCATCAGTATCATTAATTTTCAAATATCTAGATTACCTATTTGAACATAAACGATTTTCAGAAGCAACACTTAACCCTCTCGCATTTTTAGGACGCGATCGCGTCATAACGCCACCCCTCGAAGAGTGGTCGTATGACGCAATCGCGTCATAATGCCACCTATAAGTTAGAAATATTCGTGGTAAATAAGTTTATGACGCGATTTGGACGCATTTTTGGCTGGTAAGTTAGCCATCAGTAAGTTACAAAATGAAATATCTGGCAACCCCCTAGCATCCCTGTGTGAGGAGTGCGGGGCTTTGTTTCACCAGTTGTGAGCCGGCCGCCAGTCTGTGAGGTAGTACTCCCGGAGCTTTAAATCTCGTCTCGCCTCCATTGCCCGCCATGGAGCGGGTTTCAGGCGGGCAAATCTTGATTATTTATCTACTAAGAGGCAGTGAATCATCAATTTGTGGCTATCTATTTATAATTTATGTATATAACTCATGATTTGTGACTTTGTGCCTCGTTGTTCGCCTCTCCATAGCCAGCCATGTGTTTTTTAGGCGGCTAGAATGGACCCAGTGGAAGTGTTGTGAACTGTGAATAATAATATTATTTATATCATATTCGTAGGGTTAGTGTAGTAAGCATTCGTATTCACATTCCTAACTTATGTTAGGTTTGTGATTACGAATGTAAGCTAGGCTATACGTGTGTGTCGTATATATATTGCCCTAAAACCTTCATTTTCGCTTGAAAGACCAATATATTTATGAATAAATACTACATACGAAGTATAATAAAGCTGTAATTACGAAATATAGTTGTGTTTTGCCCATTTTTGGCATTATTTTATGCCCAATTTGGGCAATTTTTAGTGAATACACAGTTTTATTTGAGTGAAGTAACTAACAGTGAAGTGTGGATAGATTATAAACGAATTTTTTAGACAAAAATGTCACGGTAAGTACAAATATGTCACGGTAAATAGCCTGACATAAAAAATACAAGACTTTTATACGCCACTGTACACTACACTACAGCAGTGAACCTTTGGACAGCCACAGATGTCTGGGTAAAGTACCTAAGTTAATCCCATAATTACTTGCCCGCGGCGGGTCAGCACTCGACCTTTTACCTTTTCCTCACAGCTGGGATATTTTATATGTTTAGGCTTGGGCTAGGCCTATCTTTATTTTATATATAATATATATATATATTCGAGTATTTCTATTGTTATTTTATATATAGGCCTATTTTTCTTTATTGTGATTTATTATAAGTTTTATTTATTTTATTTATATCATTTAATTTTATTTATAATTTTGTTTCATTTACATTTTTTTTTATTGTTCCTGTTCCCCAGGGTGTCAATGGGACCACCCCCTAGGTCCAGAGCAAGGGCAGGGCCCATAATCGAGTATTTATATAGTTATTTTATATATATTGGGATTTATTTGATATTTATTTTTTATATAAAGGTATATACCGTATATATATAATTTTTTTTGTCTTGTCCCCTTCCCTGTTGTGTTGTTCTTGTTCCCCAGGGTGTTTGGCCAAAGAGCCCCAAGGTATAAATATATATATTCTTATAATGCCATACTATGACTACGTCATGGTGTTTCCCCATTTGAATTACAAAATGCGGAACTATACCGTCATGAATCCATTATACTCACGTCATCTGGAATCGGATAATGCAAAACTATGACTATGTCATGGTGAACTATACCAACGTTATATGGATCCAGTGATGGCGAACTTGCGTCATGACAACTATCAACGTCAATTACGTTTTCCCTTTATTTCCATTTCTTGGTTTCAGCATCGTAAGCTAACTACGCCAGCCTGCCGCCATACGCCAGCCTACCGCCATACGCCAGCCTACCGCCATACGCCAGTCTACCGCCATACGCCAGCTGCCATGTCGGACAAGAGTGATGTTAAGAAACGTCCCAGCTGGAAGATGTGGTCAACGAGGTGCTGGACCTGACGACGACGGATGAGACGGCGAGCGAGAGTGAGTCGGACGAGTGGTCTGATGATGAGGATTGGGCTTCACCTCCGCCCAAGCGACTCCGCCTCGACCGATCCACCACCAGCCCCAGCAAAGTCAGACGACCCACCACCACCACCACCAACTGAACCAGCCCCAGCGGATCCACCACGACCATCCATCCCATCCACATCCCATCCCATCCCATCTACATCTCATCCCATCCCATCTACATCTCATCCCATCCATAACATCGCCGATTACCTCCTACCATCACCCAACTTCCCCCAACTTCCCACGTCACCTCTTCCATCCACCTCGCGTGGCGGTGCCTCATCCTGGCTTCCAGCAGGATCACCAGCCCGCAGCCCACACCTGTTTGCTACGCTACTTGCTGTGGGCACTTTGAATACCCCGCCTTCGCATGCCATGGGAACGGTCACCCCCGCAGTGTCCCCCTTCAGCGAAACACCATTGACCCCCTCGGCATTTGTTCTGCCTGAGCATCGAGCCGCAATGCGTGCTGAGGTTGCTGAAGCCGCAGTGCGTGCTCAGGTTGTTGCTGAGGTGCCACGCACAGCGTTGAATCCTCCAGCAGCAATCGAGGAGCTTCTTCCCCAAAGGCTTCCTCTTCACCATTCACCAACTGGTACAGCTGCACCAGGTTCACCAGCTCCACACCTTTCACCAGCTGGTGCAGCTGCACCAGGTTCACCAGCTCCACACCTTTCACCACTTGGTGCTGCACCAGGTTCACCGGCTTCTGCATCATCTGATGCAGAAGCCCCCCCCACTCAACCCCTCGACCTACCACCTATGCCACGCCGGAGGCTAGGTCCCCGTAGGGGGGCAGGTGGTAGGCTCAGGGGCCGCAGAGGTGTTCCTCGCGGTGGTCCTCGCGGTGGTCGTGGCCCTGCTCGCGATCCTGCCCCCGATCGTGATGCCGGTTGGACCGACACCCCCTTCGACCCCCAGCCTGATCTGTTCTCAGGGACCCCTGGCATGCAGGTTCCAAAGCCGGTGACTCCTCTCCAGTTCTTCCAGCTCTTCTTCACAAGGGAGATACTGCAATATCTGGTATTGGAGACAAATGCTTACGCCAAGTTCGTTGACGGAGCAGCCGCTCTTTGGCACCTGTTTGGTGAGGAGGAAATGGCCAAATTCCTTGGCCTGTACTTCCTCATGGGCATCACCAAGATTCCTTCTCTGACTCACTACTGGCGTTCAACTGTCCTTCACGACTACCCAGTATTTCGGAGAATGATGAGTAGGACTAAGTTTCTAGCCTTGTTGAAGTATTTCCATGCTTTCAACAACAAGGCAGTCTGCAGGCAGAACAAGGACAGGCTTGTGAAGGTTCGGACGGTGATGGAATACCTACTTGAAGGCTTCAAGCTGGCATACATCCCCGCCGAAAAGCTGTCCCTTGACGAAGGCAGCCTTGGATGGAAGGGTCGCCTTTCATTCAAGGTTTACAACCCAATGAAGCCGACGAAGTACGGTGTCAAGCTGTACATCCTGGCAGAGGCGTTGACTGGCTATGTGTGGGACTTTCGGGTCTACACCGGTCCGGGTACATCTCTCCAGGAGACGGTGGAGGGTCTCACAGAGTCCTTCAGAGGCCAGGGGTACAGGCTATACATGGACAACTATTACAACTCAGTTGACCTGTGCCAGCAAATGCTCACACACAACATCTATGTGTGTGGCACCCTGCACCTTGTACGAGGAGCTCCTAAGCGGTTGTGCGACATTGCTAAAGCAAAACAGCTTGAACGCGATGCGACATTAGCAATGAACAACGGCTTAACCATGGTCCTACTTTGGCGAGACAAGCGCATCGTCAACATGGTGTCCACTTTCCACAACCAGGACACCATTCTGAAGCTTGTCAGTTTCAAAGAGAAGGACCAACAGGGCAAGTGGCGTCGTGGACAGAGGGAGATCTTCAAACCTGTTTGTGTTGAAGACTACAACATCCACATGGGTGGGGTGGATCACTTCGACCAGATGGTCCAGCACTACCCCATCCAGCGAAGGACGGTCAAGTGGACGAAGAAGATCACCTTCTACTTCATCCAAATGGCCCTCTTCAACGCCCATGTCCTGTACAGGAAGTGCTACCCAAGGAAGAAGATGACCTTGCTGGACTTCCAGGACCACATCTGTACTTCCTTGCTGCACTTCAACCCTGCAGAGTGGCCTATGTCGGGGAGGCCAGTCCACCGAAAACAAGATCTGCCGCGTGACCAGCGTGAGCCACAGAGGCATGCACGCAGGCAACGGCAACCCGGTGGATCATCTGGGTCGTCTGACGACGACCATCCAGACTCCCCAGCCCCTGCTGCTCCTGACAACACTCCACCCTCTCCTGGTGGAGGCGTTGAGAGGGCACCACGTCTCGATGTCCCCTCCCCACCACCAGAACCAGATGATGCTGCTGCTGATGCTGCTGCCCCGGGGGGAAACTATGTCCTGGTTCAACCCCCCGTGGTACTAGCACCTGATGCAGCTGCTGCTGGTGACGATGGGGAAGCAGCTCTTGAAGCTGCCAACCAACCGCCACCAGTACTGGAAGCAGCAGGAGCGGTGCGAGTCCGGAGACCTCGACCTGGAGTTGTCCCAAGGCCCCGTCCTATTGTTCTGAACCATGTCCGGTTGAACAGGGCCTTGGACCATTCTCGGCAGAGGATTCCGGCCAAGAAGCGACTCCGTTGCTATTACTGCAAAGTAATGAACGGCATTCGCAAGGACACAAGCTTCCGCTGCACGACTTGCACGGTTGCCCTCTGCATTGACGTCAACGACTGCTTCAACCTTTTCCATCGTCACAATGCAGGTGTCCTATAGTCAGGAGCCATGTGCAATCATTCATTCATTGATTCATTCATTTCTCTTCTCCATTCACCCGGCTTCATTCACCCACCTTCATTCACCCACCTTCATTCACCCACCCTCGTTTACCCACCGACATTCACCAACCGACATTCACCCACACATTCACCCACCGACATTCACCCACCTACATTTACCCACCTTCATCATCAAAGTGGATATAGGCCTCCTGGGGAAACCACTCTAAAAAAATAACGAGTCAAATGCAGTACCTCCTAGGATGGCTAGGAAATCTGCATATTTCTGTGGTTTGACACCTTGTGTATATATATATATATATATATATATATATATGTATATATATATATATATATATATATATATATGTATATATATATACAGTATATATATATATATTATATATATATATATATTTATATATATTTATGACACCTTGTATTTTATATATATATATATATATATATATACATATATATATATACATATATATATATATATACCCACACACATACACACATTTTTACCATTCATTATATTTTGTTTGACACCTTGTATATATATATTTATGACACCTTGTATATATATATATATATATATATATATATATATATATATATATACGTATGACATCTTGTATATATATATATATATATATATATATATATACCCACACACACATACACACATTTTTGTTACCATTCATTATATTTTGTTTGACACCTTGTATATATATATATATATATATATATATTTATATATTACTTTATTTGTGTGTACAATAGAATTATTTCTGAATTTATTACTTGATGATAACCTGGCTTTCTTGTTTTGTTTTTTCAGTGTCAACCCAGGAGCCATTTCCCTTCTCGTTGGAAAGGGTTGTGGCCCTACCAGGTAAGTAAAATTGACAACCTTCATGACTGACATGTCTTCTATGAACATTATACAATTATTGGCAAGGAAAATTATATAAAAGTGTTGTATATTGTGGCAAAGATAAACAACTGTATAAACATTCTCATATATTTACAAAACAATAACAATGCATGGAAACAATTGTGCATAGCTCGCGAACCAATAACGCTATATTATTTTTGTTTTCACCATTAGAAAGAGCATAATTTTCCGATGACGGTGATATAAACAGTTATATACGTATCCGAGCAAATAAACCAATGCCGAGGTGGGGAACAGCTCGGAACCCGGCTAGCATCGGCGGAAAAGAGACGGGTGAAGTGTAAATATTCGCATTTTGGCTCATTTCAAATATTCATAGCGCAAAAAGTATTTGTCCTAGGAACTTCTAGTTTGTTTTATACTCATCAGCATTATTTGCCGTATTCATACAGCTTAAATTTAAAACCATACACTTCGTAGCAATGAAATAAATCGAAAATGTTATAAACCATATCTATTTTTTTTTCGGTCACTGCATGGAAACAATTGCGCATAGCTCGCGAACCAATTACGCTATATTATTTTTGTTTTCACCATTGGAAAGCGCACATTTTTTTTATTCTGGTGATATATACAGTTATATACGAATCCGAGCAAATAACGCAACCACGAGGTGGGGAACAGCTCGGAACCCGGCTAGCATCGCCGGAACAGAGATGGGTGAAGCGTAAATATTCGCATTTTGGCTCTTCATTTCAAATATTCATAGCGCAAAAAGTATTTGTCCTAGGAACTTCTAGTTTGTTTTATACTCATCAGCATTATTTGCCGAATTCATACAGCCTAAATTTAAAACCATACACTGTGAAGACAATTGCATGGGAAATAATTGTATTCCGGACTCATTTACACTTTCATATTTCGATTTATTTACATTTTTGTTTGTTTTATCATGTACTATAAATATTCCTCTTTCCATTGACATATGATACATCACAATAAACAGCATTCTGGTGGATGAAAATACAGAAAAACACAAGGCTTCAAAAACTCGACCAGCCTGATATTTCATGGCAAATTAGAGAATGTCTTACCATAAGTTAGATATTTAAGTTGCTGGATGCGGGAGGGTTAAAGGTGGGGGCTTATGGGTTGAGGTAAACATGGAAAAATAATCACCAACATGCATATAATTATCCTGTAAAATGCAATGTCACTGAAATAATTATTAACAATGGTATAAAGGATTTTGCAGATCGTCTATACCGGGCCTGTGACGTCATAGTGACGTCACACCAGTATCCTCATCCTGGACTGGATGGTGGACTTACACTCTTGTGACGTCACAGGCCCCGTATAGACGATCCACAAAATCCTTTATACCATTGTTAATAATTATTTCAGTGCCATTGCATTCTGCAAGATAATTATGTACAGCTTGGCGATTATCATTCCATGTTTATCTCAACCCTTGCGCCCCCACCTTTAAGAACCCATTTGGCAGCAAACAGGGTCCCATTTGTTTACATAACTGGGCTCTCTGTACCGCAGGGTTTCATGCGTGCATGTTTCAAGCTTCGTCCACCACCCCGTCAGCTCAGGCCAACCTGGTCACTTGACAAGGCTTTGTCTTTACTAAATTCTCGGAAATATAGTCACAATCCGACTTTTGATTCAATCTTAAAGAAGGCTGTGTTCCTTATGGCTTTGGCCACAGGAAACCAGGTATCTGAGCTGGCGGTGATGAGCAACGAACCAAATTGTCTAAGGTTTGGACGACGCAATATGGAAGCACAAATTGCGCCGTCTCCTACCTTCATAGCAAAGAACGAGCATAGTGAATGGGAGGTTTGACGTACCTCCCAACCTACCAAATAGGAAAACCTACTATTTGGTAGTAGTTTGGAAAATCCAACGTCAAGGCTATTAACCTAATTGCAATGACGACTTGTCTATTTTGACTGCTATGTCGTCATTCCAACCGCGGTTAAAAAGAAAACGTCTAGAGTCTACTCCTTATCTTGCTCTAGGAGACGTTGTACATTACCGGGTAACCAAAACTACCACCGAAGGTGAAAAAAGCATAGAAGAGAAGAAAAAGGGGTTTACCTTAGTTACCGCTTAAGGCCCATCCCGTGTTCCGTCATGTGCAGATCCCTGTCGAATGTGCGCATGAGCGACCCTCTCTTGTCATCACATCTCACGTCAGCAGAAGAACGCGGATGGGCAGGGGTCCGGCGTGAGGGAGGGTATTATGTACGTTGGATTTTCCAAGAGTACTACCAAATAGTAGGTTTTCCTATTTGGTAGGTTGGGAGGTACGTCAAACCTCCCAATTTGTTAGTAGTCTTGGCAAATCCAACGTCAAGGCTGCATAACAAATAGGAGGAGGACATCCAAGCCCAACCTACCCAAAAAAACAATGCATAAAACAAAATTATGAATGACAAAGACATAATGTAAACAAGAGAGTTTAATAAAAGAGTGAAAAACTGAGGAGTAGCTAAAAAGAACAGTTTTAACACATGCCCGTCATTCATAGTAATGCAAAAACATAGACTTGTCTTAAACCAAAAAGGTACTGTACCCAAAATCCCTTTTCTTCCAAAACCAACAAAAACACTGAACACAAGAACAAAACACAATTTTCAATGTGGCAAAAACACTTATGTACTGGAACAATACATAATCCCAAACTTGCAATCCAGTGTTGCAAACCCGTACCCCCCCCCCCCCCCTTTGTCAAATAAAACAAAGGAAAAGAACGAGGGACAAGGGGGGAAGACCAGGGATCTTCGCCAGAGCACCAGGAAACACGACTCCCGAGAGCAATCACCGGCCGAGGGGGTCGAACACTGGACACGGAGAGGGAGGAGGAGATGAAGGAATTGATAGAAGACCACAATACCGCTGAGGCGATGGCAGGCAGGTAAGGATCGACGTGGCAGGAACCGGAAGGAGGCAGCAAAGGATCTGACATCGCGCGCAGAACCCCTACAAACAGGGTGACGGGCACGAACGGTCCGAAAAACGTGGCGGCCCATCTGCACCTGCGAGAGCCTCCCACCTGTCCGAGGAGACACCCACACAGCAGTACCCGAAGGCGGCGCCACAGACGCAACAGAGGAGTGCAAGGCTGACACCGGGCACAACACATGGCGAGGATGCCCACGCCGTAAAGCCTGGACGGTGAAAGGCTGGAAAACGGGGGCCTCCCTCCCATGCGTGGTAACAAAAGGAGGGGAGGAGGCGAACGAGACGCCATGCAAGGACGGGGAGAATCGCACGCAGTCCCAGGGCCGTGACAATGCCGCTAGTGCAGACACCCGATCCCCAGTGGCCAGAGCGACAAGGAAGAGTGGACGCCCGAGCAACGGAACCGGCGTAGCGGCCCTTGTATACGTGGGTGAAGTCAGAAGGACCAGAGCCCGCCCCAGATCCCACTGTGGAGGGACCTGGCGCGGAGGCGGTCGATCCCGGAAGGCAGCCGTCAGGAAGGAATCCAGCTCCTGCGGCGGAACGACCAGCCCAGTGACGGACCCAAAGACCCCCCGGA
Source organism: Paralithodes platypus (assembly GCA_032716605.1). Classification (NCBI taxonomy): domain Eukaryota; kingdom Metazoa; phylum Arthropoda; class Malacostraca; order Decapoda; family Lithodidae; genus Paralithodes; species Paralithodes platypus. The sequence goes on from CM064481.1 coordinate 15,824,736, forward strand.
CGGCAGACAAGTGGGTACGTATAGCATCGACTTGAAAGTGACGTGTACGGAAGAGGTGAAACAAGGAGCGTAGGACGAGGGAAGGAGAGCCAACTGGCAGTCGAGTGTCCTGGAGCCACCTAGTAAAAGACCTCCAGCGGCACCCGTAAGGCCCCCAAGGAGAAGACGGCCAGGAACGCTGCAGGAAGACAGTCAGGGCCCGGCCGGGGACCGGGAGCCACCGTGCCTCATGAACAAGCACGAAGCGAAGGCCAACGAGGTCCGTAGGTCCCCAACCTAGCTCAAGTGGAAGCCGGAGAGACAGGTAGAGGGACCGGACTCAGGCACCACCGCGGCAACCGGGCGTGCCAAGCCCGTGCCAGCCACAGAGGCGCGAGGAGCCAGACGCAGCCGCGGTACAGCCGCAGCCTCGCGAGGACTGGGCACATCAACAGCGCGTCTGGTGGCGGAAAGATGTATATCGACCGCCACCTGTACCAGGCTACCATGAAAGCGTCCGGACCCCCCCCGGAGCGCGAGGCCGGAGGGAGAGGTCCAGAGGCAACTGGCGCGGCACCCCCGATGCGAACAAGGCGACCTCCGGAACACCTCAGGAAGCCGCGAGGTCGGTGAACACAGTCCGTTGCATCGCCCATTCTACAAGAACACCCTGCCCTCTCGACAGGGCGGCCGCCCACAGGGTGGCAGGCCCGGGCAGGGATGAGGCATGCAAGGAGAAGAGGTGTCGGTCCGCGAGGAAGAACAACTCCACCGAGATCCCCAATAGAGTCAACGACCTGGAGGACCCCCGCATTAGGAAACAGTGGACAGCTGTCTGAGCGACCAACCCGAAGGCCACCGACTTACTCCGAAGGGCCAGCGCGTGGTCCCGCAGGAAGAACAAAGGAACCAACAGTCCGAGGGCATAGACGGGTAAGTGGAGGGAGACCCACCCATCTGCCGGAAAGTGGACATCCCAGGTTCGATCGGGAACCTCACCCAACCTCGCTCGACGTATCCGTGTCTACCCTGACCATCGGCGGGGGGGCGATCCAGGGCAAGGGCGAAAACAACCCGAGGGAGCACCCGAGAGGAGGGGAGTGACCCGGTCGGCCAGGCGAGAAGGAGAACAAGGAGGCCGACCCAGAGAACCTACACATTGTGTTGACGTGGAGGTACCTCCGGTACGGGCCGTGCGGGCATGAGCGCCACGTTGACCTCCTCTACCCCCAACCTCGTCGAAAAGGGCGGGCCACCCCAACCCCTGGCCGTCGCGGGGCTGACCCCGTCGAAGGGCGGCCGGAAGTGGAAGGCCGGCCAGCCCCGACACGGCAGGGATGAAAGGGAGCAAGAACAGAAGTGCGAGGCGGAACCGACGCACTGGCCTGCAACGTCCCAGTCCTGCGCCCGTGCAAGGCGGCAGCACTTGCAGCAGCACCCTGAAGAGGACCGGCAGAAGGACGGGACTGAGAAGACCCCGCGCGCGACACAGCGCGTCAGTGCGTGTCGTAAGCAGGGTCCGCAACGACACAGCGAGTCGTCGCGTGTCGGAAGCAGGGGCCGCCGACAGAGAAGCGTAGCATTCCCAAGCATCCTGCTCAAAAAAACCCGACGTATAGAGCGCAGAGTACAACAAACCCTGACGAATATCCAAGGGGGCCGGCCGGCAGAACGAGGACCGTACCGTCGGGCGTTGCCGAGTTGCCGCGCACAAAACCGCCTTCAGCTCGGGAACCAAAGACACCGCGAGCCGAAGGTGGAGCCGCTGAACGCGGTCCAAACCCTCGCGAAGATCGCCTGGCGCAGACGCCTCTAAACCTAAAGACAAGACAATAAGTCCGTCACCCTCTGTCGCAAGGGAAAATCCCTGGCGACAGAGGGCTGATCCGGGTGAGAGAAGAACGGGGTAGCAATAGAACAAAGTTCAAGAACGGGCGCGCTTATCCAGGACCAGAACGCGCCGTCCAACCTGCCGACAGACACAAGAGGAGGCAAAAGCAGTGATGACTCCGGGGGAGGGACTGAAGGAGAGCCGACGACGGATCGGTTGGTGAAGTCGAAGGCCTCAGCAAACCAGGCCTCCAATGGGAGAGGGTGACCGAGCATGATGGCTAAGCCAGGCGTACCGGCGTCGCACAAACCTGTCCCATAGGAGGACAGACCCATCAACACAGCCAGGGACTGAACAGCCAGAAGGATGTGAGGGCGGCTGAAGTCTGACCAGAGCGTAGGCCTGCAGAAGGGAGGGGGACCGTAGCAGGGGTAGGTAGGGTGAGGCGCTGAGGGTGTGTCACCGCCAAGAAGCGCGAGAAGAGGGAGTCTTGCATCGACTCCAAGCGCCTGTCGATGCGTGACACAACCCAGCCCTGCATAGCCAACAATCGATCCGAGAGAGGCGACCCCCCCCCAAGATTGGTCGGCCCGCAGGGGCGAGCGTGAGCGGGAGCGAGACCCACGACACGAACCAGCAGCGTCGCGGCCCAAGGAAGGCGAGCGACGACGGTTGTGTCGCCGTTGAGGGACTCGTCCCCGATCACGAACGGCCGAGGGGGAAACAACACCATCCCCCTCTTTCAGCGACACGTCAGCTCCTGAGAAAGGGGACCCCGAAACCTCGATAAACCCCACTGAGGCAAGAGGAGGAGTACCCCCGTGGCGAGACGGTAAGTGAAGGTCAGGAAGAGAAGAATGAGGAGGAGCAGGACGACGGGAGTGGGAAGGCTGGCCGGGTTAAAGGAGGCCAGAAGGAGCTGCGGGGGGAAACAGAGCAAGGATCCCCGGGGCTGAGATAACAGGGCGGCCCGACACCGAGGCGGAGGAGGGAGGGACCTCCACCGTGGGACGAGACCGTGAAGGAAGAATAGGCACTGAAGCAGGTGAAGTAGGAGAAGCAACGACATCCAGGCGGACCCTCCTGGACAGTGTAGGAGGAGGGAGCAGAGGGCCAGCTACAGCATGAACAACCGCGCGCGGAGAGGACAACGGAAGAGAAAGTCGTCTGGGCTGGGAAAGCGGGCGGAAGGGAGTAGAGCCCCTATCCGTAGAGGCTAGGGGAGGGCGCACAGGGGCAGAGCCGCTAACCCCGGCCTCAGGGCGAGAACCATGACGAGGGCGATGGGCGTCGTCAAGGCGATCAGGAGGACGACGAGGGGCAGTAGAGGACGGACGACGAGGTGAGCGAGAGCGTGGATGGAGCTGGGGAACCCCCCGACGATGTGATGACCGGCTGCGGGACCCAGGGGAGAGGGCCCGAGCAGGGAGAGGGCCAGGTGAACGGCCCTCAGTCGGGTCAGGGATACCCAGGGCGACGCGGATCCGGTCGGCAACAAAGGCCGGGGAACGGTGGCCCACAGTCCTAATGTGGCGGGAGACCATCGTCCACACCGACGGAAGGGAAGCAGAGGCCACAGCCGCCGCCGAGGAACCAGGGCTATGGTGCAGCACAACCACCAGGGCCAGACACGTGCCACACAGAGCAGGGAGGTAGGCCGTAGAGGACACACAGAGCGAGTGGCGCAAGCAAGACTTGTGGCTCTCCAAGCACGGGGAGCGACAACCAAGGCGAAAGCAAGGCAGCCTACCTGCACTGGAAGAACACACACCATAATCAGCACGTCGAAGGAGTAAGTGGAGAGAATGTCCAAGAAGAACCAGGGAAGGAGCATGGGGAAACAGGAACACACATGCAAACAGGTATCCGTACGCACCCTAAACCGGGAGCACAGAGGTAGGTGAGGAGGGCGGCCGAGGCGGAAGAGCACTAGCAGAACCTGCAAAGATGGAGAAAGTGTTAATCACCACTCAACATCTTACATGCAGGGCCTATAACACCAGTAAAGTGCATACACCAATATAGTATCAGGCAACAAGATGACATCAGAAAGGGTCAACAGTGAAAGCCAACTATAACCGCAAATTTGCGGGCCAATGGAGGCATAACTGTACCGACACAACCCTCCCGCATCTTTGAGGGACCCCCCAGCGATCACCGCAAATTTGCGGGGAGCCGAAATGTCCCAGAGGACCGAATTGAGCTCCCGCAAATTTGCGGGACCGGCCGAGATGGTCCAGCGCCGAAAAAGCGAGAGGAGCGTCTAGGGAATACCAAAAAAGGCCACAAAAAAGCGTCATCTCCTTATGAGCTCCAAACGATGATGGCCATCAAGCTGAGCAGTGTCTTCCTTGAATTGATCCTAACTCAACCGGTAAAGGGAGAGGCAAGGAAGACACACCAGGGGAGAGGAGGCACATCCCCCAGGAACCACCCAACCCACAGAGATAGAGCAAAGCCCATGAGGAGAAGTGGCAGGGAGGGTGGTTTCGCACAAACAGGGGCCCCCGTGGGGTACCCCTGGATTGGGCAAAATAGATTATGAAAGGATGGAGGTGAAACAGGAAGAGAAAACAAAAACCAGTAAATGAAACTGGCGAGAAAAAGGGTGGCCTAGCCGTGAGCAGAGAATGTGTCAGGGGCGAAAAACCCTGTGGTGTGAAGGAGGGGACCCCGTGGGGTACCCCTGGATTATCACGAACCACCTGTCGCCCAGGCCCTTGAGACACAGTGAAGGCTCGAAAGGGGGGACTCGGGAATAACGCTAATAATGCGGCCGACACAAACTCTACAAACAGCACCGCCACCAACGAAATCTCAGATTGTTTACCAACGGTACACCTTAGGCTATGAAAAAATGAAAACTCATAGGGGCATAGCAATTCCGGAATGAGAAACAAGCTAGGCTAAAATAAGCTAAAAGCTAAACTATGCCCAGACTAACAGGAAAAAAGAATATGAAAAGAGAAAGAATGAAAAACATATACGAGGAACGCCAGGCGCCCCCGTACCTTCGGTAGGCTATTTCCACACGCGTCTCCATTATACACACTTAGGAGCCCATTTACGTGTGCCCTAGATCACGTAACATCTGTCTAACAAAAAAGAAGGCCAGATAAGCCGAAACGAACCTAAACAGGGTGAATTAAAGGAGCACAACAAAAGCGACTTCATTCAATGGAGCGCGTGAACAAATTATAAGAGAGGGTTGCTCATGCGCACGTTCGACAGGGATCTGCACATGACGGAACACGGGATGGGCCTTAAGCGGTAACTAAGGTAAACCCCTTTTTCTTCTCTTCTATGCTTTTTTCACCTTCGGTGGTAGTTTTGGTTAATGTACAACGTCTCCTAGAGCAAGATAAGGAGTAGACTCTAGACGTTTTCTTTTTAACCACGGTTGGAATGACGACATAGCAGTCAAAATAGACAAGTCGTCATTGCAATTAGGTTAATAGCCTTTGTTACGACTGGGGTTTAAATATATCAGGGCTCTTATTCATTGGACTAGTAATGGCATAAATGCTACAACGGAAAGCGCTAGATCCAACCTCTGATGTATATTCCCAGTGAACAAAGAACACAAATACTCTACAGAGTTCTATATGCAATAATAGGCTATCAAACTCTCAATAAATGTGCTTCTACTCTAGGCTTAATGTTATGTGAAAACAGCCTATTGCTACCTATAACCGAAGGTGCTTGGTTATGGTATGCAAAGTAAGGTGGTAAGAGAAGTTACAGCTTACGTTACTTTAATCAATAAATGTCAGGCACTCCTGCATGAAAGAAAGTGCACTAAAGTCCTTCAACACTAACAAGGAATCTTCTTTAAATGTTAGATGCTATAAAGATGCTCGTATCGGAAATGGAACCCAAAAAGGCAGGCAGCGAACAATGCTCGTGCAGGCTATGCACACAAAAAGGCAGAATATATAATGCCGTCGGAGCCAAGAATATTCTAAACACTACAACAATAATAATAATCGCCACGACAATGCAGTATTCCTATCAACAAAAAGAGCCTAAGTCGTTTGTGTCTCAATACATCAAACTAGGCTGCGAAATGCTTGTGTAATCATAAACGGGTATACATAAAAAGAGTAATTGGTTTAATATACTTAATGTCTACTGTGACTGATAAAGTCTAGCTAGAGTCAATGATACGAGATACTGGTGCGCATGGCATGCCGCATAGCCTAGTGCAAATCTCAAGTCTGTGCGTCAAATATTACGTTATAGGGAAGGGTAGCTCTCTTGAGAAACCTTAATACCGAAGTATTAAGCGTTCTCCTGGCGTACCTCAAAGACAAACAACGAGCTTAGAACAGTGCAGAATGGTATAGGCAAAAAGCCCTCATTCGTGCATGCTCTACTCTCAATGGCACACAGACTAGAATTTACTCAATCAACTCCAGTTCTCAGGTATGTCGTGCAGCTTTTAACTAAAGCCAGCACCCATAGGAAACAATACCTTATAATATCAGACTCCTAGTCTAGCATTATCTAATCCAGCAGAACACTAATAATTATAGGACGCGATACTTAAACAATATAAATGCCAACCAATGCTTCGTGATCCACTTATCTTAACAACTAACATACATGGGTTATATCAGACCTTAACGCACAATACAACTGGCCAGCATGAAGCTGATTTTGCAGAGTTAACCAGAAGGGATATAATATTAATAAAAGGTGGTGAAAGATATGAAAAAAGAGAGGTAGGCAGAGGAAAAGATTCTCAGGTGTGAGCGGGGGACAGGTAGCAAGGGATCAGATAGATGCGTTCTAGAAACCAGATCTAAGGGAGAGAGTGGCGAGGAACTGTATATATACTCGCACTAGCTCGAGGCGCGTGGGAAAAAAGCGGTTACAAGTCCTCTAGCCACTAGCAAGGGAGCTAGCAGCATGGTAAGGACATCTCTCCCCCAACCCCCACGAGGCAGCCAGCCGGGACGTCATCGAGCGGGACAAATACACTGCGCGCTCCCTCTCACTCTGTTCTACTCTCTCTCTCTCTCCCAGATCCCATCATTACTAGTTAATGATAAAACATATACTTTACAATTAAATATATAAAGCCTTGACATGGGTGAAAACAAAGAGCCTTTCTGGACTGCCCATGACACGAGCTTTCATATGAAATAAAGCACACTCTAATACATAAACTGTAGCCCCATCCACTGCCCTGGCGATCCTAGCGAGTCACTGTAGGACAAGCCATGCGGTTCTAACGGAGTGGTTAATGTCACACCCCCCCCAAGATTTTTCTCAGAGGCCCCAAGGCTCACAAAAATCTGATGGTTAGAACCCATGCTATATCTCCACTTCCCATCACCCAGCGGCAGTAAAATATCTGGCACAGTTCTTCGACAAAATATTTTTCAAAATTACAACCCTCCCCAACACCATAAGTTAAATTATATGTAGTTATGCTCCTCAAGAGCGAGCTTCTCTAGCCCAGCATTCTGAGAGGAGTGCAACTCAGAATTACTGCTATAACATACTAAACAAAATAAACTATCAAAGAAAGAGTTTTTATTTGATTTTTATGTTTATAATTTGTTTATTTCGGCTGCACTATAGGGGCAAGCCTAGTTTTTTCTTCTATACCAAATGCTCAACTCCTGCTTTACGACCCAATACGCTGGGCTACAACCGCGAGCCAACAAGCACCAAGCGCAAAATACTATTCAAACTAAAGCAGGAGGCTACCCGTGTGTCAATCTACCCAGGATCATATACCCTTGAACGACCATCTGCAACCACGTTGTCACAACCGGCAATATGGCGTATGTCCAGGTTATATACCAGTAACCTTAGTGACCACCTGGTCAGCCTCATATTCCGATTGTGAAACTGGTCCAAGAACTTGAGAGGGTGATGATCTGGGTAAACTACAACGACCGGACCATAGGCTGGAACATAGACCTCGAAATGCCCCAGCGCAAGCACAACCGCCAGCAGCTCCTCCTCGACAACAGAGCAGCTCCCCTGGGCCGAATTGTACTTCTCCGAGCAGAAACTAACAGGATGCTCCAGCCCATCATCGTCCTTTTCCACAAGGACGGCACCAGCCCCCACACCACTAGCCTCCGTTGCTAGTTGGAAAGGTAGGCTAAAGTCAGGGGCCCTGAGGATCGGGTGAGTGCACAACAGGTGGTTTACTTCTCTAAACACCTTCTCACACTCATTTGACACCCATTTGAACTTCTTATCCTTCCAGTTATCCTCCACCTGAGCTTGACTGTCCCGTTCTCCTTCTCCACCTTGACTGCTAAACGTCATCACAGGCACAGTGAGAGGCTCAGGGGGGTGCCTCCCATACTCCTTCATGGGATTAACATGACATAACTGATTGCGCTTCCGTCTGTCTGGAGTGGCTACCAAGTAATCCAGGTCTGATAGCTCCTCCACCACCCTATAAGGACCAGCGTACTTCGCGGATAAGGGGTGACCAACAAGGGGCAGTAGAATCAACACCTCCTGACCCACGTGCAACTCCCTGAGTTCAACCTTGAGGTCGTACCTGTCCTTCCTGAGGGCCTGAGAGCTAGTCAAATTACGGCCAGCCAACTCCAGACTGCGCAACATCCGTTCTCGACTGTTGAGGACACACTTGAGCATAGAACAAGGTTTTTCTGTGCCCTCCCATACTTCTTCAACCATATGGAGAGGCCCCCTGACACGGTGTCCAAAGACGAGCTCATTAGGGCTGAATCCCAAACTCTCCCCAGGTACCTCCCGCACAGCACACAAAACACATGGCAGGCCAAGCTCCCAATCCTTCCCACTCTCAAAGCAACAACAACGAAGCACAGATTTCAAGGCTGAGTGCCATCGCTCTAACACACCCTGGCTCTCCGGATGATACGCAGATGAGACAACCCCAACAATCTCATGCTGCGGCATTGCTTGAACAAAGAGGCTAGAAGTGAAGTTGGGTCCCTGGACTGACTGAATCCCCTGCGGGTAACCATACCGGGAAAAATACACTAGCAAGCTTCGGACCACCGTCTTCGCCGACCCATTTCTCATAGGGTACGCGTCAGAGTACCTTCTTGCTACATCTCCCGACTGTGCATCACTGTCCTCCTTCACTCTTTCGTCTTTTTAAGCCCATCCTCTGCCCCTTCAGGAACAGTTACTGGGTCTTCTCCAGACTCGAAATGTGGTCCTAATAATGAGTCCCCGAGAAGGTCCGTTGACACTAAACTCTCAACCGCATCAACTTTCAACCCCTTCTCAGTACCCTTCCTCCGCTGATCTAAAGATTGTTGACCAGAATGTGACTCCCTGGATGCAGGATCTCCGGTGACAACACAGCCATAGGCTGCACCGAACACTTCTCAACCCACTCCTGCTCCTCCCTACTCACGTCGGCCGGCTTCTCGACAACGACTAAGGGTGGAGCCTCAGAAGTAGGCCCCACAAAGTCGTTGCCAAGAAGGAGGTCGACGCCCCCAACAGGTAACTTCTCCACAATTCCTACATCCAGGTCACGAGTCACACCATCAACTTCCACCTTCATTCTTACAAGCGGGTATGACCTTGTCGCATTAACTCCCTGAACCACAACCACCCGCGCCGTATTGACAGGTTTACCAGTGAAATTTCTCAACAGTGTTTGCAATGCCCCAGTGTCACGCAAAATTCTCACCTCATGTCTTCTACCCCCCCACTCCACACAACCGAGTCCCCTGTGGTCACTAAAGGCATCACGGACAGGGAATAAGCCTTCCGGATCCTTCTGCACTGGCAGTGTATTTACCTCGGAAGAAATGCCTCTAACAAACTCCAATGTCCTCTTGAACACTCCAATGCCGTGAGCAAAAGACACGGCTGCCGGAGGAGGTCGACTAGGGCACTCATTTGCCTTATGACCCTCCTGGTGGCAACTAAAACACATAAATTTCGGTTTCGGCTTATACTGTGATGTAAAAGGCCCCTGACTTTTCACATACGGTGTGGTGTAAGGTTTGGATTCAGTTTTAGTTTCATGGCTCTTCTGTTTAAATGTGTCATTGTTACGGGGAGGGGGAGGATAACGGTCCTTAGCACTTACATCGTACTTCTGTGAGGACCCGCAACCCCGAATCAACGACAGCCGTCGATCAGCCATTTCTGCTGCTTCGACTAGAGTTCTTGGGTTTTTCTCCTTTAACCCGTACAGCCCCAGCGACGCGCCTGACGCGTCGGCGATGTATGTAACGCACAGCCCCAGAGACGCGCCTGGCGCGTCACCCTAATTGCGCCGACCGTAACCTCAGGTGTATCCACTCAAGAGGGCTCAGATTTGTATGGGAACTGTGTACGTATCCCACGCAACCGTGCCGATGGTTGAAAACTCTCAAAGTCCACGTGCGTGCGCGCGAGCGCGCAAAACCTTTTTTTTGGATTGCCTTCATTTGTTACTCTTATAAAATCCGTTTTCGGGGGCTCTGTAGGACCATTTTTTAAGCTTTTTGAGCATTTTTTCGTGGTTTTTCCTTCATTCCTAACCCATTCGCTATTGTTTCTGGAATAAAACCATTTTTTGAAAACCGGCCGGGTTCTGGTGCGCAAACATTACAAAACTAGCCGGGGCTCCACGGGTTAAGTTCAAAGTTAGATCACCGCCCGTGCTCTTAACCCGGGAGCTGCGGGGAGACTCTTAAGAGTTCCCCCGGCGCACTGCGGGAAGACTCTTAAGAGTCAGAGAAAATAAAAATCAACTTTTGACATCGAAAAAAAAATATTTTTTTATATTTTTTTTTTTATTTTTTATTTTTTTTGGCCCCTGGGCCATGCAAAATCTCAGTCCTCTACCTCCCCTCCTTCCCCACTTTCCTCCTCTCCTTCAGTTATCACCTATTTTCCCTGTTATTCCCTTATTCTGAGGTATATTATCGTGCTCACATTAGAAATCCGATTGGAGGGTGTGGTCATCACTGATAGCAAGCGAGTGCAAGAGAGAGAGAGAGGTATCGATCGACTGTGTCTCAGTGGCCTAAATTGGGGGGAAAGCAGATTGCCTCACCCATACATTATACAACTCGCGGGCTATATCTCCGATTTGACCATCCAAACGCCGTTTTCACTCGTTTTATTGTTGTTTCAGGTTAATACCTATAATCAACCCCATAATAGGCGCATATGGATAATATAATGCTATTGATAGCACAATGCATATTTTAGTGTCGGAAAAAGCTCAAATACGTCAGCACAGGGCCGGGTTTCCAATTACCCCCATGCGCACTTCAGAGGTTAAAGAACTGCTCCAACATCATTAACTGCTTATTTCATCAAATGTTGTGACCTTTCAGATCGGAGCCAGTCCCCATAGCATCGGACAAGTCCCGGCGTGTTCCAAAAAGGTGCTATCTCTTCCCTTAGTTACACCGGAACTTCAAACGGTACGTTTCTTGTTGCAGTTCGTAAGCCCTCAGGACAGCCTCCTTGAGATCCTCATACACAATACATGACTCCCAAGGTAACGCATCGTAGGCTTTAAGACCCTTGCCTCTTAATCTAGAGGATACCAGTGCTGCCCATTTATTCTCTGGCCACTGGTGTTCTGGCACTTCTTCTCAAAGCGTGCGAAAAAATTCTGTTACCCCACTCTCATCAAACACCGGAACCAGTTTCCATAAGTGCGAGACAGACTGATCAGGAACACGGTTACGGTTTAAAATTACCGGTGGTCCCCCCAGGGGCAACCCACCCTGATTAACCATTTCACCATACTGCTGTTCCTCAGCCTCGACATTACGTACTGTGTCTCCATTCTCCTCTGATCCGGTATAAGACATGATGCTCACAAAAATTTCTCACCACAATATTCAGAAAAGAAGCACCCCAAACTCTTATACCTCAATATACCACACACAATTCTCGGAAATACTCAAAGGGCTATACTATGTTGCAAAAAAAAATATTCTTGCTGACTCCCGCAAAATATTCTCCAAAACAACAAATGTTCCCTGCTAATAAATGTAGGTTCACCAAATCCTAGGTAAGGTCGCCATTCGTGTTACGACTGGGGTTTTAAATATATCAGGGCTTTATTCATTGGA